>CANYLF011078685.1:0-12261 GCA_948193215.1 Bocquillonia castaneifolia
GTGTTTGATTTTCTTCTCCCTACTCTATTTACATTTTCATATTAATTTGTGCTTGATTAAATTTGATTGAGATTAATTGCTCTATTTGCTTGATTTATTTATTTGCTTAATTAATCTTGATTTATTATTCAATTACCTTGATTACCTTGTGTTTAAGTAATTGAATTGCTTCCGCTATTTTATTGAAAGTTTTAATTGAGCATTTAAGTTTGTTTTTGATAAACAACCAATTCACCCCCCTCTTGGTTGCCATAGGGATTTCAATTTATTTATTGTATGCTCTGAGGCTGCCACTAAAGTGAATCCTCCACATCAAAAAATAAATTAGATTATTATTCACCCTTGGAAGGTGTAAACAGCCCGATAAGGGTTTTAAAAGTTGTGGCATTTTGGAAAATAAAATATACCATAAGGAAGAGAAAATTACGTGGAGTTTTCCGCTGCAACCCGTTTTGGAAATGGACGTCAGAATAGCAATTGATGAATAGTAAAATACTGTTCACTAATGTACCAGGCACTGTTCACAATCACTGTAGCTGGGAGGGGGGGGTGGGGGTACTGTTCATTTATTGCTGTAACATAGTACTATTCATGATACTGTTCACGTGAAATAGTGAGAGCTAATTTTTGCTCAGAAATTTTGTGATAGAAGAAATGGCGGTAAAATCTGAGATTGAAAAATTCACCAGGAGAAATTTCTCACTGTGAAAATTAAAGATAAAGGCTGTATTGAGAAAAGACAATTGTCTTGCAGCTATCAGTAAAAGGCCGACAACATTCACAGATGACAATAAATGGAACGAGATGGATGGGAATGCTATTGCAAACCTTCATCTGGCACTTACAGATGGGATCTTTTCCAGCATATAAGAAAAGAAGAAGGCAAAGGAGATTTGGGACCACCTCACCAAACTGTACGAGGCCAAGTTGTTACACAATAAAGTTTTCCTTAAGAGGAAACTTTACACCTTGAGAATGTCAGAATCTACTTCAGTGACAGAGCACCTTAATGTCTTGAATACACTATTTTCTCAGCTTATATCTTTGAACTATAAAATAGAGTTACAAGAATGTGCAGAACTTCTACTCCAAAGTCTACCTGATTCGTATGATAAACTCATCATCAATTTAAAAAATAATGTTCATTCCGATTCTTTGGTCTTTGATGATATGGCAGCCGCTATTCTTGAAGAAGAAAATCGACAAAAGAACAGGGAGGACAAACGAGCAGGTTCACAACAAGTGGAAGCCTTGACGGTGATGAGAGGGAGATCAACAAAACGTGGCCTAATTGGGAGTCACAATCATGGTAGGTCAAAATCAAAAAGTAAGAAGAATTTTAAATGCTACCATTGTGGTAAGAAAGGTCACCTGAAGAAGGATTATTGGAGTCTAAAGAATTCCAATCCTTAAGGGAACGTGGCAAGCACTTCAGATGATGGAAATTTATTATGCTGTGAAGCAGCAATATCAACTAAGAGCAGGAAGAAATTTACTGATGTGTGGCTTTTTGACTCAGGAGTAACTTATCACATGACCTCTCGAAGAGAATGGTTCCATCATTATGAACCTATCTTAGGAAGATCTGTGTATAGTTGTGAAGATAATTCCTTAAAGATCATAGGCATTGGAATTATCAAGTTGAAGATGCACGACCGTACAGTTCGCACTATTCAAGGAGTACAACATATGGAAGGCCTAAAGAAAAATTTGTTATATTTGTGACAACTGGATGATCTTGATTGTATTATCAAAGTTCATAAAGGAATCATGAAGATTAGCTAAGGAGCACTTGCAATTATGAAGGGAGAAAAGATTGCTGCAAATTTGTATATACTTTTGGGAGAGACTGTGCAGCAAGCAGAAGCATCTGTTGCTTCAAATAGTTCAAATGAAAGATCTGTAATGGTGTGGCATCAGAAGCTTGGACATATGTCTGAACAAGGCATGAAGGTTCTTACTGAGAAAAATCTACTTCTAGGTATCACAAAGGTGTCACTACCCTTTTATGAGCACTGCATAACAAGCAAGCAACATCGACTACAGTTTAACACATCCAATTCTAAAAGCAAGATTGTTCTAGAATTAGTTCACTCTGATGTATGGCAAGCACCGATTTCATCACTAGGAGGAGCGAAGTACTTTGTGTCCTTCATCGATGATTACTCCAGGAGATGTTGGATGTATCCCATCAAGAGCAAGGGAGGTGTGTTTGCAATTTTCAAAACTTACAAAGCACGGGTTGAACTTGATTCAGGCAAGAGATCAAGTGTTTAAGGATAGATAATGGAGGAGAGTACACTGGTAATGAATTTGATAGCTTTTGCAAGCAAGAAGGCATCAAGAGACAGTTCACTACAGCATACACTCCACAATAAAATGGAGTGGCAGAGCGGATGAACAGAACTCTGTTAGATAGAACAAAAGCAATGTTAGGAGCTGCGGGCCTGCATAAGGCATTCTGGACAGAAGCAGTCAACACCGCCTGTTATATGATTAACTGGTCTCCATCTATAGCAATTGATCAAAAGACACCGATGGAGATGTGGACTGGGAAGCCAGTTGATTATTCAAACCTCCATATATTTAGAAATCTTGTGTACGTGATGTATAATGCCCAAGAAACTACAAAGCTGAATCCAAAATCTAGGAAGTGTTTGTTCTTGGGATATGCTGATGGTGTAAAGGGGTATCACCTGTGGGATCCCACTGCCCGCAAGGTAATAGTCAGCAGGGATGTTATCTGTTTAGAAGATAAATTGAAGGGAGACGATGATAGAACTTCAAAAGAAAGATCAGAGACTACAACTGTACATGTAGAAAGGAAGTCTGCAGAAGATGATTCTTCTAAGGCAGCACCAGAGCACGAAGAGGAAGAGCCAGCCGAGTCTAAAGTGTCAGAACTTGGAAAGGGAAAACGAGCAAAACTTATACCAACCTGGCATAAAGATTATGTTATGGACAATAATGTTGCATACTGTCTTCTAACTGAGGAAGGGGAGCCATCAACTCTCCAAGAAGCAATGAGTAGCTCAGATGCATCTCAGTGGATGGCAGCAATGGAAGAAGAAATGGAAGCTCTGTATAAGAACAAGACTTGGGTGCTCGTAACACTACCATAAGAAAGAAAGTCTATTAGCAATAAATGGGTCTTTAAGATCAAAAGGAATAGAGATGATCAAGTGGAGCGATTTCGTGCAAGATTGGTGGTAAAAGGATATGCTCAGAAAGAGGGGATTGACTTCAATGAAATATTTTCCCTAGTGATTCAACTGACAACTGTTCGAGTAGTCCTGGCAATGTGTGCTACATTTGACTTACATCTAGAGCAACTAGATGTGAAACAGCTTTTCTTCATGGAGATCTTGAGGAAGAGATTCATATGCTCCAGCTGGAAGGCTTTGAAGAAAAAGGGAAGTAGAACTTGGTTTGCAGGTTGAACAAATCTCTATACGGTCTAAACTAGGCACCGAGGTATTGGTATAAAAGATTTGATTCCTTCATCATGAGCCTTGGATACAATAGACTTAATGTAGACCCTTGTGCATATTTCAAGAGGTTTGGTAAAAGTGATTTCATTATCTTGCTGTTGTATGTAGATGACATGTTGGTAGCAAGCCCCAACAAAGATCACATTGAAGAATTGAAGGCGCAGTTGGCTAGGGAATTTGAAATGAAGGACTTGGGACCAGCAAACAAGATTCTAGGGATGCAAATTCACCGAGACAGAAATAATAGGAAGCTTTGGCTATCTCAGAAAAATTATTTAAAGAAGGTCATACGGCGCTTCAATGTGCAAGACTGTAAGTCAATTTCTACCCCACTTCCTGTTAGTTTCAAGTTGTCCTCTAATATGAGTCCTAGCAATGAAGAAGGAAGGATGAAAATCTCTCGAGTACCGTATGCATCAGTAGTGGGGAGTTTAATGTTCGCGTTGATTTGTACACGACCACACATTGCACATGCAGTGGGAGTAGTAAGTCGGTACATGGCGAATCCTGGCAGAGGGCATTGGAATGCTGTAAAGAGGATCTTGAGATATATTAGGAGAACCTTAGATGTTGCTTTGTGTTATGGAGGATCAGACTTTATTGTTAGAGGATATGTTGACTCGGATTATGCAGGTGATCTTGATAAAAGTAAATCTACTACAGGGTATATGTTCACACTTACTAACGGAGCCGTGAGCTGGGTATCAAAACTGTAGTCAGTTGTGGCAACCTCAATAACAGAAGCAAAATATGTAGCAGCTACACAAGCTAGTAAGGAAGTAGTATGGTTGAAAAAGATAATGGAGGAATTCAAGCACGAACAAGAGAACATTCCTCTATTCTGTGACAGTCAGAGTGCCTTGCATATCGCAAGGAATCCAGCTTTTCATTCAAAGTCAAAGCACATACGAGTCCAGTATCACTTCGTTCATGAGAAAGTGGTAAAGGACACTATGGATATGCAGCAAATTCATACTAAAGATAACATAGCAGACCTTATGACAAAGACATTCAACACTGACAAGTTTATTTGGTGTCATTCCTCTATTGGCCTGACAAAAGCATGAGCAACATGGAAAATCAAGGAAGAAAGAATGGTGTGAAGATCTGATTGATTTTTAATCAAATCTTCAAGTGGGAGATTTTCAAGAAAGCACCGCAATTATTGAAACAAAGAAAGAAAATTGTTATTTCTTTCCTTCGGTGATTTGCGGTGCATTTTCGGTGCCTAATATGTTATAGCTTGTTATGCATTTTCTCTTGCCTATAAATAGGCAAGAGATTTGTAAGGTAGAGGTATCCTAGAGTGAAAGAAAAATATTGAAAGAGTAAGAGAAAATTAAGAGAGTTAAGTAATTATTTTCTTCTATTATAAAGAGAGAATTTTCATTGTTTTCTTATTTATAAATAGAGAGGTTATAACTTCTATTATTTTCTTAAAGTGAAATTCTTATATCCCTGCCCATGGTTTTTACCCTAATTTATTTAGGGGTTTTTCACATAAAATCTGTATGTTCTATTTTTTATTATTCTTTATCTTTATTTTTTCTCAAATTATTTGCTTTCGTCTTTCTCTATCCGGTCTGATTTTTCTCATCAAGAACTTCATGAATAAATTTAATAGATGTATTTATTAGTCATGGACTGTTAGTCAGTTTGAAGAAAGATGGTGGAAGATGATGGAAGAATTTGAATTAGTATGTTGAAGATGGGTGGATACCATCATTATATGAGGATCATCAATTTTGGTTGCCTACGTATGTATTTGAGAAATACTTTTTTTGTAGGTATATGATTGATTAAATTTTAAATATATGAAAGCTCATGTTTTTTTTAATAATTGAAATCTTGTTTAATTTTTTTTTATTACACATATAGGTATGTCGACCACACATAGTCATAGATCTGAGAGTATTAATTCCATTTTTTATAAGTATGTGAATAAAAAGACTACATTAAAGGAGTTTATTGACAAATATATGATAGCCATACAAGACAAAAATGAAGCAAAATCACATGCAAATTTTTCCACTTTGCAAAAATAACCAGTTCTAAATTCTCCATCTTTGTTTGAGAGACAAATTTCTTCTATATATACACATGAAATTTTTAAAAAGTTTCAAGTGGAAGTTTTAGGAGCATCAGGTTGTGATTCGACAAAACAAGAAGATGGGTTGATTCGAACTTTTAAAGTATAAGACTTTTTTTTATAAGTACAAGTAGCATGAAGATTTCATGGTGGAATGGGATTTTTTGAACAAAAAAATTGAATTCTTGTGTCAGTCATTTGAATTCAATGGATTTTTATGCCAACATTCGTTATGTGTGCTTCATCATTTAGTTGTGTTTCAAATCCCTCGTTATATTTTGAAAAAGGTGGACAAAAGATGTAAGGAGCAATTTTAAGACAAATGAAGCGTTGTTAATGACCAAGATCGTTATCATAACTTGTTTAATTTAGTCATTTGTTGAGTAAAGTAGGATCACTTTCTCATGAGAGTTATGAATTTGTATCCAACACCCAGAGAAGTGCATTGGAACAATCTAAGGTGATCAATAGTTCAATTCAAAATCACAAGAGGTTTTATCATCATAGAGGTTGTCATAAGGAAAACGTCAATGGTGATTCAACAAGAAATTTTGTAATACTTAATACTCAAATGTTAGAAACAAAAGGAGGTCCCAAAAGAATGAACTCCGATATAGAGAATGGATGAATGAAGAAAAAGAAGCAAGTGAAAAAGGTCAAAGGCGCTCATGAACATGTTCCAAGTCAATAGTTATCACCTAGTAAGATCTAACTTATATTTTTAAAATTATTTTTAGTTTAATTATTTAATTTTATACATTTTAATTATTTATGTAAATTAATTTTGAACTAATAATATTTTCATGCTTTTATGGAATATGGTTATAGTGGAGCAAAAGAAGCGATGCATTCAATTGCTATTTAAATAACTTTAACATTTTTTTAGTTGAAACAGATCATTGACCTTCATAAGCAGTACTATCAATGTTATCTTTGAATAGTCAGGTTTCATTTTTAATGGAATATTGTGACCCATTTGGAGCAACTCTCTCCCAAGGTGAGCTAACAGATTGATCCCTCAACCGCCAGGAGTTGCACCTGCAAGCTCAATGGTCTTTGACCAGTTGAACCACCCCATTTTAGTTTTTTTTATAACTTACTATGTTTGGGCAATACAAAGGGGTACAAACCTTCGATGTTCACTCATAACTTTACATCCACCAGCGATCAAAATTTTACCACAACAGTCTTCAAAAATTCTGTGGAGACGCTTTGCTTCTCTTAGAGCTCTTCACTTCGCATGGATTGCTTGTCTTGGGAAGTCCACTACTCTTTCCTTCCTTGCATCTAGAGGTATTATTGCTAACACATCAGACTCTTGTTCTCTTTGTATTGGTTGTAGGGAGATTATAGATCATATTATTCTCAATTGTGTTAACTCTTGGCCCATTTGAAACTGGTTCTTCAAAAAAGTAGGGGTCTCTTCTGCTATGCCTAATTCTATATCTGCATTCTATGAGTTTTGGATATCAACATTGTCATCTTCTACTTATAAGGTTCTGTGGTGTTCCTTATGGTATTTCTTGGTGTGGGAAATCTGGAAAACCAGAAATAGAAGATTTTTTAATGGGAAAACTACAAGCATAGAAAGTACTATTTTTATTAGTATTTCACAGGTTGTGTTTCACTTTAAGATTAGGAATTCTTCTTTTTCGTACTCTTCTTTGGATGTGTATAGATCATTCGCAGCTATTTTTGGCTTGCATTATGTTGTTACTTTCCTCCTAAGTTGGTTTAGTCTCTGAGCGAAACCTTCTTATCAGGATTTTTTTTTTTTGCCACTTCTTGTGGCTTTTTCAATAATACCTCCACTTATCAAAAAAAGAAATCAAGTAAAAATTCATTAAAGAGAAATTTTAAAGGATATTTTAAAAGGTATAAATAATATTTTGGATTTATATGACCTTAAATAAAAAAAAAATAAGTGATCTAATTGACCCCTGAAAATGAAAATGACTTCATGTGGTCCTGTGTCACAAAATATTAGACTTATTAGAGCCTTCCTTCATTAAGGAACTAATGAAAATTGCAGCATGAGATTTTTATTTATTATTTAAATTGCAGCAAGAGATTTTTATTTATTATTTTATCACTGCATTAATGATGACTAAATATATTGTTGCTAAAATTATTAAATTATTATCATTTTTTTTGCGAGTGATGCAATGTTTGTTTTTCCAATCTTAATAAATATTTATTTTTACTTTATAAAATTTTTAAGTAAAATGTCCAAATAAGTCCCTAAAGTATTTGTGAGAAAAAATAATTTAATTATTTTTGTCATTAAACCCCTTAAATATTAGAAGTCAATTCATTAAAACCCTAAACTTTAGAAATTGGTTCATTTAAGCCCTTAACTTTAGTAATCAGTCCATTTAAGACCCTAATAAATCTTACACTTAAACACAATGAGGGGGTTAAATGGGTTAATTTTTAAAGTTTAAGTGGTTAAATAACAAAAAGAAATAAAGGGTTTATTTGCTCTTTGATAAATACTTTAAGGGCTTATTTGGACATTTTATCAAATATTTTGGAATAAAATTATAATATAAAAACTAAATATTAAAAATAAATGGGATTAAATTTTGAAATGTATTAAGTATTTCATTTTTTTCGATTATGTATTAACATTAAAATTTTTAAAAAGTAAATAAATAAATTAAAAATGTTATCATTCTTGATGTATAGAATAGTAGTTGAGACATATGTATTGAATCTGGGAGTCCCAGTTCAAATCCCCCATATAAAAAAAAAACATTTGAGAAGTGTTTTATTTAAAAATTTAAAATACAAGGAGAAAACTATGGAGGGATTTAGTAGTATTTTCCTTTTTTTGGTTTTCTTAAATGAATATTTTTTTATTTTATTAATTTAAGAGGGAAAACTCCACTGTCAGCATGTTATCTTCGTCTCCCTTTAGACGTTCTCCTTCTAGAATTTAGAAAGCTTCTAGGCGTTAGCAAAATTGAACCAAACTGAAAAATCAAATTGAAATTTTAAATTCAGTTCGGTTTGGTTGTTAATTTTGAATTTTTTTTGACCCAAACCTATATTTTATTCTAAAACCTAAAAACCTAAACCAAACTTCCCATATTTAGTTCAGTTCAGTTTGAAGGGTGAGCAAATTTTGATTTTCGGTTTGGTTCAAACCGAATGCTAACCCCTGTTAACATATTTACGGTGCATTCCTACTCGTAAAGGTTCCTTCATTCAACTCCTATATAATGTTGCCTCAATTTTCGATCTTTGTTAGGCAGTGACATTTCCTTGGAAAATCATATTCTTCACATGGACAGCTTTGTATATGGTTGTCTGCCATCTCGGTCCCTCTTACATACTAGTAACATAATTTCAAATGTGTAGGTGACCTACCCATTTTGCTCTTCTATAGAGTTTCTAGACCATTTGATTCTTCATTGTTTTGTACCCAGTGATGGAGTTAGGTTTTTTTTAAGGAGGCCAACTTTAACATGTATTATACCAAATATAATTTACATAACAAACAGTCTAAATATATGTAATAATAATAATAATTTAGGGGACAATATCAAAATATACTAATATTTACATAGAAATTTTTTTTCACCAAGGTTAGGGGGGCCACTTCTCGCCCTAACTCCATCATTGTTTGTACCTCTAGAAAGCAACTCTTGCTTGGAGTGGTAAGTACATGACTTTCCGTTCTATAACCACAGATTTCTTTGTTCAATGGAGATTTCTTGTTTGGAGAAAGTAATAAAAAACATTTTCTTAATTTTACTGTGGATGATTTTGTTCATAATGCTGGAGTATTTGATTTGCCTCTTTCAGGCCGTTCTTTCACATTGCAAAATTCTCAGTCAAGATCAAGAATTGATAGAGTGCTCTTTTCCCCAGCCCTTCTCAATTTTTGGCCTAAAGGAATGTTGTCAGCTCTTTCCAAAAGCACTTCAAACCATGTGCCTCTTCTTTTCCAATCAGACTCAACTACAAACTGGGGTCCGAAGCCTTTCAAATCTATTGACGCTTGGTGGAACACAGACGGATTTCTCAACATTGTCTCTTCCTTCTGGGATGAAGCAGAGTCCCAAGTCAATTCAGATTCTTTTTGCTCCAAACTGAGAATCCTGAGAAACAAGCTGAAAGATTGGAATGAGCACTCTTTTGGTGACATCTCTAAATCTCTATCTTCTCTTCAATCTAAAATTGAGGCTTTTGACTCTTTAATGGATTTCAGGACACTATCAATAGATGGGTTTGAAGAACTTTCAATTCTTCAATCTCAGTTCTATGCGGTTTTAAAAAAATTGTGATTCTTTATAGAGACAGAAGGCAAAGGTTAAATGGATCAATGATGGTGATCGCAACTCAAAATATTATCACTCAATTGCTTCAGTTCACTACAAGAACAATCTCATTCTCTCAGTTACAGAAGGCACTAATTCCTACACTGATCCAGAAAATATTAGATTGGTTACAAGGAATTTTTTTAGAAATCTTTTCAAACAGGTGAATAATGTGCCCTTCGATCTGTCCGCACTACCTTTCAGAACTCTTTCAATTACGGAATTAGAAAGCCTGGTCTCTACTTTCTCTGAAGATGAAATTCATTCTGCTATGCTGTCTTACAATGAAACTAAGGCTCTAGGTCCAGATGGTTTCAACTTCTATTTTTATAAAAGATGCTAGAGTTTCATGAAGCAGGATTTTATTAAACTTTTCCAACAATTGCATCTTACAGACTCTGTACCTTCTAATCTTAACTACTCTTTCATGGTGCTAATACCAAAAATTGCTAGGGTTTCTTCTCTGAAAGATTTTAGACCAATCAGCCTTGTACATGGGTTTTGTAAGTTAGTGTCGAAGGTTTTTGTTAACAGACTATCTCCTTTTATGCCTCATTTAATTTTTGATTCTCAACATGCTTTCATTAAAAGACGAAGCATACGTGAATGCTCTTTTCTAGCCCATGAGCCCATTCATCTGGCAAAGCAAAGAAGGATGCCTTTTTGTTATTAAAGCTAGACTTTGAGAAGGCTTTTGATAGTATATCTTGGTCCTTTTTGTTCTCTGTCATGGATATGATGAACTTCAACATAAAATGGATGAATTGGATATCTAATACACTGCAGTCTTCCAAGATCTCTATTTTAGTGAATGGTTCTCTCACTCCTCCTTTCACTATGCAGAGAGGGGTTAGACAAGGAGACCCTATATCTCCTTTTCACTTCTTGTTTGCTGTTGAGTGTCTAACAATCTTATTGAAAAAAGCAGCCTCTGATGGCCTTATAAAAGGTTTCCTTTTAGAAAATTTGTCTGATCCTATTCATCTCTTACAATTTGTAGATGACACCTTACTGTTTATTCCTTTTGAGGAAGAGAATGTGCTTAATGTTATGAGAACTCTTAGATGTTTCGAAGTGATTTCTGATTTGAAGATTAATTACAGAAAGAGTTTGATATCTGGAGTGAACCTTAACCCATCAGATGTGAATTAGGTAGCTAGCAAGTTTCGTTGCAAAGTGGATCAATTTATCTCGTCCTTCCCCTCATAACAAAAGCCTTTTCTACTAAGTTGTGAGACCCAATTGTTAGCAATTTTCAGAGGAAGTTGGCTCTTTGGAAAGGTAACCTTCTTTCACAGGCAGGTCGTGTTGTTCTTATTAATCCTGTCCTTAGGAGCTTGCCTATTTATTTCATGTCTTTGTTCGCTATGCCTATTGCTATTCAAAAGAAACTAGATAGCTACATGATCCAGTTTCTTTGGAAAGGAAAAGGAAATTCGAGAGGCATGTGCAATATTTCTTGGAATACCATTTGCAAGAATAAAGAATATGGTGGTATTGACATCAAACCATTGTGTGTTTCAAACCAAAGTTTACTCCTAAAATGGCTATGGAAATTGAAGAATAATGATCCTAATTCATTATGCTGTAAAATGGTTGCTACTTTTTCAGGTATTTCAGGTTTAGATAATTTAAAAAATTTAAACTTGTCCAAATGTTCAAGTATTTGGAAATACATTCATCATTTATGCATAAAGGATCATATAGTATTTAATTTTTTTCAAAGACAATGTATCAGTTCAAATAGGCTCTGGGGAAAAGGTTTCTTTCTAGCATGATCATTGGATTCCATAAGGGCCCTTAATCAATCTTTTTCCAACCATTTATAGCCTTCACAAAGACAAAAATATAACTATCTTGGATATTGCTATGAGAGATTGGAATTTCAGGTACAAAAAAAGACTCTGAATTGGAGAAAAACATCAGCTTGGTGACATGATCCGGCTTCTCCAACTTTCTTATTTACATTCAAACAAACCAGATGTCATCAAATGGAGGGATAAGGTTGAAGGATACAGTGCAGCATCATTTGTTCACTTCTACTCTACTGGAAACAATTCAGTTAAACCTATATTTAAAGCAATTTGGGTTGGGATGGCTCCTTCAAAAATTCAACAATTTGCATGGCTAGCTTGCCACAGCCGTCTGTCTTCTTTGCAATTGTAGGCAACAAAAGGAATCATCCAAGGAACATGTACATGTAAAACCTGTCATACCAACAATGAATCTACCAAACACTTGCTCCTTCACTGTTCGAAGGCTTGGCTTATTTGGGCATGGTTCTTCAACAAGCTCGAAATCAGTTTTGTAATATCTAACTCCGTTGGTATGTTTTATGAGTTTTGAAAAGATGCAC
>CANYLF011079514.1:0-13127 GCA_948193215.1 Bocquillonia castaneifolia
GGGCAGAAATGAGAGGTAGGGCTCAACTATTTTACAAATGATAATTCCTAAACAAAAACTAATTCATTTCATTCGAAGGTGTATTTCAACATATATACACACGCAGTTTTCTAACTATACAACCTAAATCCTTTGAGCTACTTAGCTTCATGAGCCTCAATATAAAATAACAATGTTGTGAACGCTTTCTGAATTTGATCAATCCAAGTGAAGGCTTTCCGATGATGATCGATTCAACACCGAACGTATTGAAAAATCTGCAATGCAGGTGAATTTTCACCTAAAAGGCACAAAATACATCCTCTACATGGAATTGCGGTTGTCTATCTTCTCTTTGATCAGTCGTTCCTCTTGGATTTCTTCGTATTCTTCATCACCCCCCCTCCTACCTGCTTGCTCTTTCCAATATGCAACCAACTTTTTCAATCGAGCCATCTCTTTGGAGGAAATATTTTTGCTTGGATCATTCACGATTGATCGAACTCTTGATGCATACCTGAATGGCATAAGACGAGATGTTATGTACCAAATCTCAAAAATATAACTAACCTACAAACATCTTGCCGGACTATACACTATTTGAGTTCAAACTAAGGTAAGTTTTTTTTTTTATTATTTCTCATACCATCAAAAAAAATTGAAAAAACTTGCTCCTTGATACAAACACATCTTATGCAATAATGATAATAAATTGATCCAAATGATAATGGAGGAACAAACATACATTAGGGAATTGTATGTCTCATCTAAATTTGATTCGGCTGGTGATACATTAACGAACATAAGTGTCTTGGCATTACCGCCGAGGGAATCACTCATCAGCATCGTTAACTTGTGGTTTCTGTAAGGTATGTGTTGGCCACCAGAAGATAAAGAACTAATAACATCTCCAAGTGCTGAAAGAGACTTGTTGATGCTTTGAGCTTCCTTAAGTTGACTACCTGAAGAACCTGATTTCTTCACTCTTTCTGAACCAGCAAGATCCACAAAACTTAACTGCATATGAGAATAATTAGTCATACACAAATGTGAGTGAAACAAAATATGAAAAGACATGAAACAAACTACAATAAAATGACAGAGGATGTTATGACTTGGTAAAAATATGTGTTCCCATGAAAATAACTCGATATATTTATTATCAAAGAATAAAAATGCAACTTCACATACATATTATGAATGTAACGAGTTTTACTTGGTGCATGCTGCATAGAAGTATACCATCATTAAATATCAATGGCAAATCAGTAATACCTTTCCTCTCGCAACAGATTGAGTCTGAAGATTGGTACTTTCAATAATGACTGAAAATATCAGATGAGATCTTGAACTTTCCTCATTCATCTGAGTTCCAGAAGTACGTCGCTTCTCAAATCCTCTTTGGATAATACTCCGTAACTCTTCAAATGTTGAGATTGATAAGACTGTTGCGTTTTCTATGGTTACCATACCCTGAACATCACCAAAAAGATTTATGAGGGTAATATTAACCGAACTTGAAACAAACTAAACCCATACTAGAACGGTCATTAAGACCAAGTGAAAATACCAAAAAAACACTTAAAAAGATTATAATAATAGCATTTCATAAATAATAAAGTCACCTTTATATCTTTTTTAATGTCTAATTTCAAAGGCTTCGCATTCTTTGGCAATAAAAGGTCCACAATTGTATCTTGGTACAACTCCACCACATATGCCTGCATTGTTATAGTGTTACTGTCCAGCGTTTGACCATAAAAATAAATCATTTACAAAAGTACTAACAAGCAAATATACACAAATTGACCTACTTTTATGTAATTTCAAATAGATGTTAGGACCCAACAGAGGTGATTGATACACAAACACTCTACACTGACTCAAGAAGGTTAATAATAAAAAAGGTTAATAATAAAAAAAAAAAGCATAAGATTATGATCATTCTACACAATAGATTGAGAATTCAGCTATCAGGAGTAAGAAACACAAATTTGAAAACGATAATGTTAAGAAAATTGTCAGTATTAAAAATTTCCGTTAAAATCCAAGTTACCTTTAGTGAAAATGAGAACTTCTTGCTATCACGCCTTAGAATTTTAAAAAGTTCTGCAGTAGCACGTGGTGTGAGCCCATGATTACTCTCAGATCCATATATTGTAAACGTTTTTCCAGAACCAGTTTGCCCATAAGCGAATATGCAAACATTATACCCATCAACAGCAGATTGAACCAAATACTGCACCAAGATACCAGAGAAAAGAATGCAAACATTATATCCACCAACAGACACATATATTGATACATCACAAAAATCAAACTTACTCTTGTATCCTCAAATACATCTTCTTGGGTGGCATTTCCATCAAATACATGATCATATAGATGTTGTTTTGCTTTATCCTCTTTCCATGGATGTTCAACCGTAAATTCATCTGCAACTTTAATGATTGCTCTTTCCCTTTCAGCAATCTCTTTCTCACTCAAAGGTCTTAAACGACAAAAGACCCTAATCTTGCCTTTCATATCTGAAAAACATTGAATAGTAGAGCATTTTGTTGGTTACAATAATCAAGATCTATATTCATATTGAAGAAGAAAATTGATCACAAACTCTTTGGTGTGCCATTTTATGTTCCTAATTGTCAGATTCAAACTCCCTAAGTAGCTGTGGTATCTCTCTCTCCTTTTTTCCACAATCTTTGCTGTTCCTTTTATCTTTCTCCCTTCTTCCTTATTTCTAGATATTTCTTTCCAATTATCACACTCTCTCTCACTATTATTCTTCTCTTTATTTTCCTAAATCTCAACTACTCTTGCCTACTGGACTATCAAGCTCTCCTGACTAACATCCTTGAATTCAACCGTTTCTGAACTATAACATGTCATTATCTCTGTTATCCCCAATTATTCAAGCACCTCTTGCCAAAATTTATGTCACTTATAATTTGTCAAGAGTTCCTTAGCTAGTTAAGGTGTTGTAACAAAAAATTGCTATTACTGTACATTAAGGCAATTTCGTGGTTTATAAAGTCTAAATTATGATGACTTGTGCATGATTGCTTGCTTTAAGATCGAAAGTATTTCCAATAACATACTCCTTTGAATCATTTAAACCGCAAACTCAGGCATAGTTTAGCTCAAGAAAACCCATTAGAAGTATCAAAAATGAAAGAGCCTTTATCGTTACAGTAATAACCTTCAATGGTATTGAAATAGCGCTTCCTTAAAACTTGTTCTTCCTTATAAAGAACTTCAAGTTCAGCAAGTTGGGCTCCTTGCATCTTCAAGATGGCAGCAGTTTGCGCATTCTTCCTATCTATATCCTGAAAGCTCATATACAATGTATCAGGTTTCTCCCGATTGATCAATTTTGTGAAATAATATGTATGAAAATTAAACTAAATTATACACATTCAGAAAAGGTATTCACTGCAAACATACCTCTTTCATTTCTCTGAGTTCCTCAAGTTCCTTCAAATTATTTTGTAAGGTAGCCAAATCTGCATCCCTCATTTTAAGAGTTGATTCAGCAGAAGCTAAATCTTGTGTAACCCCTCCTAGCTTTTTTTCAAGTTCAATCACTTGAAGTTTTAAGGTTTTGCGTTCTTGCTCAAAGTTTTTCTCAAGAAATTCCATCTGCATTATAGCAAACATGGAAATGGAATACTTTATTGCATGAAACTAGCAATAACTTGTAGAACCAAATTTCAAAATCAATAATAACCTCTTCAATTTTCTTCTTTTCAAGCCTTGAAATCTTCTGCTCTAGCGATACGTTTTCATCTGTCAATCTTTTCATAATTTCTTTTGCCAGATGTAACTCTTCATTCCGAAGTTTCAGTTCATCTTGAAGCTCGTGCAACAACTGTGTCAAAAATTATTTTCAACCATAAAACAAATCAAAAGTCCTACTCTGATTTCTACAACCATTATAACGGGCTTGCGGTTGGGCATTTGGTATCATTACAGTCTTCTGTTTTCAGTTCTTATTTTTTGAATTTAAAAAAATAGATTAAAGAAGTCTTCTAAAATTCAGGGGACTATTTAGTTGCAGAGAGCTTAACCAGTTCCCAAAAAAAATTCTAAGAATATTGAAAATTAGAGCCTATTGTTTAGTTGGAAAAATTCTGTAAAAGGAGAATTAAGAATCAATTTTCTAAATTTTATAATTTAACAATAAGTTAAGAAAACAACTTTAAATTATTTTTCAAATATTCTTAGTATCACGGTGCCACCAAGTGTTTCCCTTGGTTTCAACATCATTTATTTATTCCTTTCAAAGACCTTATGTTTGTCATGAACAATATTATAATACCATAATCTAACTTAACACAGCAGAAGGTTGGATGCCTTTTGAGTTTTGACATAGAGTTTTTGTGCTTGTTTTAAGATCTAGCATCATCAGTTTCTTTTTCAAAAGCTTGATGCTATAACGTTAACATACATAATCCCTATAAAAGCTAGATTTAAAAAATTCAATTATTAGATGAATCTCCACTTGTGTGTGTACACTACAGGGGTTAGTTTTTAACTTTTTAGAATGGTAAAGTACTTGATGGGTCACTGAACTTTGATGAAATTTGAAAACGGGTACTAAATTTCAATTTGTATCTTAACGGTAACCATACATCAATTTGATTTCTTCCAGTGGATACCCATAGGTATCCGGCAAATTTTGGCTGATGAGGGGGAATATTCTAAGTATATGCTTGAGAGGGAATAAGTAAAACATTGAGTAAAATACTTGGTGGGTTACTGAACTTTGACAAAATTTCGAAACGGTTACCAAACTTAAATGACGTGGCAGATGATGTAGATTGCATATACTTAGAATATTCCCTCTCAAGTATCCACGTCAAGAAAAATTCACCAGATACCCATAGATACCCACCGAAAGAAATAAAATTGATGTATGGTTATCATTAAAATACAAATTGAGCTTTGGTAACCATTTTGAAATTTCGTCAAAGTTCACTGACCCACTAAGTATTTTACCCCTTTTTAGAAGCTCAGCATTAAATTTGAAAAATTTTGGAACTTATGGTTTGGTTTGTAAACAATTTTTTTCGGGTTAAATATGAAAACTCCTGGAAGTACACGATTTGATTTTCTTTATAATTAAATTTGAAACTTAACAGATAGGTTGGGGCTTTTCTTTTGTCTCTCTTTTATACTTTTTTTTTATAAAAAAAAAACACTTCTAACAACCATAAGCCCACCCCAAAAAAAAAAAAACAACAGAAGACAGAAAATGATTCCAAATGGGCCCTAAACTACTACCTGATTACTAGTCCCCATCAAATCCTCTTTGGCAATACCCTCTGCAACTTGATTATCAAGAGTGGCCAACCTTATTTCCATATTCCTCTTCTCTAATAATGCAGCCTACATATAAAAAAAATGCTATTAAAAATTAATAAATTGGCTAAAAGGGCTTAATAACCAACAATTGCTTGTACTAACTTGAAGAGCTGTATCCTTTTCAGCGCAGAGTGATTTGAGTCTATCATGATCGGAAGCAACTTCTGCCAAATTTTGCTTTTCAAACCTCAAGGAATCTTTCAAGCCCTCCAATTCTGCCTGCAAGTTCACTTCTTGCCTTTCTTTCTCATGCAATTCTTCCAACAGCTAGAATATCATGTTTAACCATTAATATCAATTCAGATTTCAAGAAAATACACATAAGGAAACAGTTCAGTCCTTCCTCAAAACACTTCCACATCAACTGTTCTTCTAATAACTAGAATTGCATTTTACATGTTTAGCTCATTAACCTCGTTTCATGTTTCAAGAAAATAACACGTAAGAAAATTATTTATGATTACTGATTAGTGATTAGTGCCCAACTTAAAGCAAGCAATTCACCCCATGCTGATCAAGCAGACATCCAAGAATTTGAAACTCCAATTTGCAAAAAAAAAAAAAAAAAACAAACAAACAAACAAACATTATAATGTATTAACTATTAACTGAGCTTAAAGCAGCTTCAAAACTAATGTTCCTACATATTTATCACTTTAGAAAAAAAATTTAGTTCCAAAATTATTTTTCATCCTCAAATATTGATCAAGTATTAATTACACTTTTTTTCAAAACTATCCTTATTTCTTTGTTCCTTATTATTTTCATTATTGCAATTAAATAGTTTTCCATGAGGCTAACCTAGTCAAATTTAATTAGCTTTTCCGCTATTTAGGCTATTTACTAAATTTATTAATTCTTGTATCAAAAACTTAAACAACTGATATTCAGAAACAGAGGCAGCACTAGACAAATTGGCCCAAACTAAATAAATAATAGTCAATTAAGGTGATACAAGGAAATTATGAAAACAGAAGCCAATGTAAGTTTACAAAACACTATTAGAATGCATCAAAACCTTGGAAAACAAGAACAATAAATACAAGTGATAAAGAACACATAAATAACTAGACCCATTTGATAAAAATACGATTCAAATAATATTCATCTACTATTATTACAGTATCTTTTTATTCCTTTCAAACATTTACTAAAACCTTGTTTTATTCAGTAGATGTATAATCTATATGTTTGACTTGTATTCCTGAATGTGTTCAAGTCTTCAAGACATGTTCATTCTTCAAATATTTACTCTTTAACTATTATTACTAATAGTGCAAATATGTATCTAATGCATCCAATGCGTGTCCCAAGTGTCGATGCTAAATAAGTGTGGGGCACAAGGAGAGTCCACATTTTGGCATATCTGCAAGACAGATACTGGCAAACTTCGGTTATGAACCAAAAAGTTTCAATGAGGTACCACTTTAAACGAAATAGCTTAAATTTAAACTGTGTTTTCCCTTTCATTTGGTCAATACAATGGATGATAATGCAGACACTTCTATTCACAGCTCGATAAGCAACATATACAAACACCAACAGATCATTCAGCATATCTAAAAGTTTTTCCATCACTTACTCGATCAGTGTTCTTTTGGGATTCCTCAATACTTCTAGACAACTCCTGTACACGTTTCTCATAGACTTCCACATTAGGTGGCCTAACATTGTTAGAAAGCTCACCATTCATTAAGCCACTTGCAGTGGACCGACCTTTAGAATAGCGACGAAGCATGACATCATTTATATGTGTTTGAAGAGCAACACAAATTTCTTCTCCCTGCAAAGAAGAGGTTTAACTTTATAACAAAGAAAACACAATGTGGTTATAAAATATTTCGATTCAAATTACAGAATCAACAATTAGAATAGATCAGAATCAGTTAACCTGCTTGGTCTCAAATTGGAATATATGAAGAACACCTGCTACTCTCATCTTGAAAAACACAGCAGTGTTGCTGCTACCAAATTGCATTATGTCTCGTAACTCTGCTGAATGTAAATATTCTTTTGGAACAGGACGGAAAAAATGCACCTATGAGCAAATGAAAATACAAATCAATGTCCATTAGTCAAATGATCTATGATGTGAAGGAAATCCTTAAAAGGAAGATGTTTCTTGATGGTAGCAAGGACTTATGAAGGTTTAAACATGCATAAGTTTATGTCTCACCCCTCGCTTATTAATGCCCAAAATAATCCGTCCCGGCAAAAGTCCAATAGGATCATCAATCTTACGGACACTGAAGAAAACTGAATTCCCATAAGGAAGTGTCCTCAATATTCGCAAAAATTGTTGTCTAGCATCATCTTTTGTCAAATGCTCCTTCATGGAAAAAAGAATATTCAGTGATCTAGGAAAAACATTTCTCCAAAGATGAACACTAATGCAAAAGTCAAGAAAGATTAATAACCAAAAGTAGAAGAAAACAGAATGAGTGCTTTGAATCTAAGATTTAAAAAGAAAAGAGAGGAAGAAAGAAAATCAAACTAATAGCCAGCAATCTTACATGCTTTAAACAAAAGTGCAAAAAAGGTTATTGCATGAAAGATATTAACCAAACTGTTGCATTCATCACCAACAATTGAAAAGAAATTTGAAGAACATTTGATTTCAGACCATGATTGACGTGTTATAACATGAATAATCCCCCTTTTAAGCACATCATTCTAATAATGATAGTTTCAGAAACATTGGCAATCATAAAAGCAAAGAAAAGAAATGATTATTGGAAATACACAGCAAGTTCTTATTTGCCAATATGAAAAGAAAAGTGAACTGCTAAATGGAAAAGGTCATAATTGTCACACAAATAAAGTAAGTATCTTAATCTTTAAAACGAACATAGGAGAAATTATATAAAAGTACATGAGCAACATATTGAAAATTCCATGGTTTGCTATCAGAACATTGCAAGCATATATTAGCAAATCGTCATCACTGTTACCAGAAGGTATAGCAGCATAAAATTCAAGATAATATAATTTGTAGAATTTAATTGGCTCTACCATTGAACGGTACCGAGAAAGAATATCCAACTCCCATTCTCTCTTCCCTCGGGTGATTGCAATTTGTCTAGGTAGAAATCTTTCAAGTAGAGAAGTCCAATCACTACAAATGTTACCATAACATGTTAAAACTCAAATCAAATGAATCTAATATATATATACACATGAAAGCTGAAACAAAGAATAATTTAGCCATTTGCAAATGGGACTTTTAAAACATGACATTTGTCATGTGCATGTAAATCTTAATTTATAAAAATAATTTATTTTTTTCAAAAAATTGCAACATTTTAAAGTTGAAATTACATATGATGTTTTCTTTAACAAAAGTATCATAAAATAAACTTTTAAATTCAACGTACAAGAGCAAAGTTATTTTTGTGGTTATTTTTATGAATTTTATTATGTCTTGAATTTAAATAACTATGTTGATCATTATTTTTTTTGCTCATTAGTTTACTTATTTATGATATTGATATTATTTTTTCAATTTTCTTATATTAATTTTGATTATCCTAAAATAGAATTTTAATAATATTGCTCATAAATTATTCTCTATTAATTTATGGTATATTATGCAAATTATTAGTATAAATTATTTTTTATTTTTATTATAATGTCTAATTGATTGATGGTGCCTCTAAAAAAATTGATATTATTTTTGCAATATCTTATTTTTTTCAAAAATTTTAATTATAAAAACTTATTAGTCATTGTTTGAATATTATTATATTTCTACTATTTATATTAATAACATAAGATCAGATAATTATAAAATTAGTTTAGAATCATGCGTCTGATTATATATTTAGTTTATATTTGAATCAATAAAATTCTCAATAATAATTATAGGCGAAAGGCATATATGTGCTCCAAACTTTCGTGATTGTCTAATTTACTCCTAAACTTTTCTTTTTAATCTATCAAGCCCTAGTGGATATAAAAATTTATAAGTAAGCAATATTATTATAATAAAAGTAATAAATTTCACATGGGTATTAAGCTAATTGTGGATAGATAATACAAAAAAACAAAAGAAAAAAAAAAGCAAAAGAAATGGCCAATACAATATTAGAAATTGAAATGACCAAGTTAACTCAATGGAGAAAGGAATAGAACTACGAACGTGCATGATTCAGGACTACCAACAAATCCAATCTCAACCAAAATTTGCAATGCAGACAACTGTGCAGCATCATCCCTTCCAATGGGATAATTGCCCAAAATATAGTCATGTTGTAACTGTAACATAAATATCACGCATCAGTATAACTAGAATTAGAAATAAACCACCCTATAATATAAAAAAAAATACTTGAGGTATAGCTTACACACTTGAACATATGATAATTGCACAAACATTGGGTCTGTTACAGCTTCATCTGACTCTCGAAATAGCTTTTTCTTGAATGTCAATTTGCAGTGCAAAATTTCACCCTTACTTCGATCCTTGGCTGCCTTGAATTCCGCCAGTAAATCCCCAATATATTTGTTGTCATCTAATCCAATATACTCCTCTATAAAAGAAGATGGTGAGTAGGATAACTATCCGTTAAATATTTGGCTACAGAAACCATCAAAAGCATCAAAGAATAATTACCATTCCCAGGTTCAGGTGATTTGGAACCAGTAACAACCTTACGACATTCAAAAAGACTAAAGCTAGAATATGCTGATAGTTTAATTATCCCAGCAAGTTCCTGAAATGGTAAGCACAACGCATATAAATCCCTCCTCTTTCAAAACTCAGATAACACAGAAGTATAAAATCACCTTCAATATCAGTAAGTTATAACCCCAATTTGTTTTTTTTATTGGAACTATAACCCAATTAGGCTAACTAGAATTGATGAAATCTCAGGATCTTTCAAAACAATCACTACATCGGCTCAAAAAAATGATTGAATCTCCCAGTATGTTAACATCCTACCAGATAAAGCACTTGAAAAACAATAACACCTCTTTCAGCAGATTAGATCAGACAATAAAAGGGCCATCACCTATGTCAGCAGCTTATATTAGACAATAAAATGACCACTACGGTATTATACTCATTGTTTAACCAAGAGTTGTGTATCAATCTGTCATTTTGATGTAGGACATCACAATCAAGCCATCATTTTGGCTTTAAAATATTTAGGTGAGCCATTCCTTCCCATTGTGATAAATGCTAGTTGTTTATCAAAAGGGACTTTCCATTTTAGCTAACAATTAAAAACAATTGGCAGTATTCAGTCAAACATATGCATGTGGCACCAGGTTTAATGATATTGTTCCATTTTTTTCTGAAAAATCAGTTCCTCATCATTTGTTGTTACTCACTAGCATTGAAAATGAAGCATGCTGATCAAATGCTATTTTCCCCTTCTATGATGGAACAAGCTTTTCTGCATGCATATTTTCTGTGGGAACAAGGGAATCAAATTCAACCTGCTTTACTTTACTTCTGTTCTCTCTCCTCCAGTTGCGATAAAGCTCATGCCTTTACAGTATTTTGACAGTCCAAAATAGAAACACAGCACATGCAAAGGAATAAAGTTAAAGGCTTTGAAGTACCTCAACCGCATCAGATACTGTTGTCGCCATGTCATATGTGATTTCTTCAAAAGTTTCATCCAAAAAGAACACTATGGTTGTTAGCTTTCGACCCGTTAGAAGAGCTTCAATTTCCTCACGCACAGGTATTGTATGCCTAGGACCCGCCTTAACAGAACGCTTTAAAGCATTTAATGTATTTACCGCAAGGACCTGGACCTCAGAATCAGTATTTGCACCATATGCTACATTATGAACATATTCAGATAAATATCCACCAATGTCCTTGCTAGGAGGCATGGAGGATGCACATAAGTACATTAGCTCCCATGCTTTAATCAAGTATTGCCTGCAATGTGGAATCAGGAAAAATAATTGCCATCAGTAAACAAATGAAATCAGCTTGACCTTTGTTACAAGTAAAAACAACCATGAAAAGAAAAGCACCATCTTTTGTGTGGTTATCACCAAAAGTGAACATGAATGATGTTTGAAGTACCCCATGTGATTAACGTAGGTTGGTACCAGTTCAAAACTCACCCAACCCACGTATGTAAAACAAATTAAAATACATTTATAACTATTTTAAAGCTTGGGTACCTGTCAGGGTTGTTCCTGGTTTGCTTTGAAATCTGAGCAAAAAGTTCATCTCGAAGCTCTGCACGCTTTAGTGTGTGCTTATATAATTTTCCAACAAGTTCTATCCGTTCGTCCAAGCTGACCGGGGCTACTCGATCAGATGAGTCAACTCCCATATATTTTAAAATTATTTGAAACAATTTGTTGGCTCGACTTATCAGATCACTATTAATCTTAAGTAATGAAGTGGGTATAGGATCCTGCCAAAAGCATCATGTTAGCTATCCACAAGATAGGTGAAAACAAGAAAACAAGTTGTCATGAACACAGCATTCTGTTTAAACCTTTTGGAAACAAAGCATATCCTCAAAAGTGAACTTTTCTCGAACTTGAGGACCTACAGATTTTTTAGAAAAGAACCCACGTTTTCCAGTGGATTGAATTTGTTTCTGCATCAGCCTTAAGAATCCTTCAACCTGCAAAGCACAAATACAAAGAAGTTGATGAAATTATAAAAGACAGCTAGTAAGAAATGATATTTATATGGTACTCTTACCATAAGAAATGAAGAAAATCCTGCTCAAGTAAGAGGTAGTTGTTGTTCCAGAGGTTACATAAAAAGGAGGAGAAGAAATTAAGTTACCTGGAATTTATCAATCAAAGGTATAGCACCAGCAAGTTCTGCAGGAATGGCAACTGCAAGTGCAGCTTGTGTGCTAGAAGAAACAAGCAAAGGAAAAATAAATATAAGAAATGGAAAGAGAAACTCTAAGTTGAAGTTTTGGCTGAAATGTTAAGCAGTATCCGAGAAACTGAGAAAAGCATTTAAATTGGGGATCCTAATGGAAGCAAATTATGATATAAAAATAGAAAAGACTTACGGAGTAGAGAAATTGGAGCCATCGCTGTCATAACCATCCCCATTTGAAATAGAAGCAGAAGTGTGCAAAGGAGTGTCGTCGTTTCCATAGGTGGAACTAAAGGAAGACAAACTCGATCTTACACTTTGCGCCATCGGATACTGCACATTATGATTTCATATCACCCTAAAGTCAACGAATTTAACTAAAAACGATACAGACAAAAAGAACATCAAATTACAGCTTTCATTTGATATGTTTTTAGAAAAAAATTACCAAAAAAGAAAAAATATTTGTTTATTTATAACCATGACCATGTATGTGCCTCGCAATGGAAAAGAATGGAGAGTGAACAATGGCAAATGAAAAAGGTGTAATAATATAAATAAAAATGAGATTTAGATTGAATTAAAATGTAAGAGATAGATGGCAGAGATCTAAACTAGTAAAAGAGAGAGAGACAAAAGGGCGACATACATAGATCAAGAGAGACAAAAAGACATTCAGGTGAGGATACTAAAATCCATCATCAATAGATAGATCGACCGGCGAAATGCAGAGCGGAGGGAAAAAAATGCTTATTTTCTTTTAGCTAAATGGAGACTGAAGATCTGAGCTGCTCTGCTGAGGAAGGAGAGGATAATAAAATGGAGAGAAGCTTGTTATTTTAATGATTATTATTATTATTGTCGACAGATAGAAAAATGTGAAGAGAGAGAAGGTAAGTAAGAATCACGAGAGTGATATAAATGGTTGGCTTTCTCTTCTTTTCTTTCAGGCTCAGGCTCAGGCTCAGGC
>CANYLF011079572.1:0-10339 GCA_948193215.1 Bocquillonia castaneifolia
ACGATCGTTGCTGATTTGCAACGAGCTCGTTGCTAATTTCCCACGAGCTCGTGTACCTTACTGGATTTTTGGACGATTTTCGTGTATTTTACAACGATCACTGTTCATCCACAACGATCGTTGCACATTTTACAACGATCGTTGCACATTTCACAACGATCGTTGCACTGTTCACAACGATCGTTGCAACCCTATTTTCAGAGAAAAATTTATTTTCGAAGTAGAATTTTAATTGGATTTTAATTTATGATTAATTACTATCATTATGTATCTTAATCCGTATTATATGGTGTTAGATTCGGGTCGTTGCATTATTAATTATGTATAATTAATAATTATTAACTATATTTAATTATTAATTACATAATAATTAATAATTTTTTTTAATTAAATATATATAATTAGTGATAAATATATTTTTTAATTCTTTATATAATTAGTGATTTAGATAATTATATAAGTTTTAATTATGTATAAATTACTAATTAATAACTTTATATAATTAATTATAGTTATAATAATTCATAAATATATTTCTGAAAATAACTTAGTTTATTTTTTTTGTCGGTTACGTACTAATTATGGAACTCTATGCATGCACACCATGTATCATATTTTAATATTTATTGAATATTGTTAAAATACTCATTCATTCTCACGAAACTGCTTATTTGATCAGTTTTTTATGTCAAAAAAAAGTTTTTATATTTCAATATTTGTCACTTCATTTTTCTTATATGTCCTTATTAATGACATGTTTAAAAATTCATTGTTTCATTTGGTCTTATTCCAATTAAAGGATAAAAATGAAAAAATATAAAATATTTATTGTTTTTCTTATTATTTGAGAAATGGTCAAATTTAACAACTTTTTTTAGACGTGTGTGTTTACAAAAAAATTTATATACTAATTTGGTTTGCTTTTAATTTCGAAAAACTTTCAGGAAAAATGTGAAATATTTATTGACGGTGCAGACAGGAAATGTTGCAAATGTAGGAACAGTCGCGACAATTAATAAACATGAAGCTCTAGAACAACAAATGTAGAAATTCCAAATTTATATATTCTTCTTTCTCATAATAAATAAAATGTTAATGTAAATTTAAAATATATTCTAATTTTAAAAGTGTTTTAGATATATCTCTACTTTTTAACCTGTTTCAATATATCGAAATATGTGACTGTCAATTCAACAAATTGTATCGTATCGAAAATTATATAGTCCAATAGAAATCTTGCCAATTATGCAAAATCGAATTTCTCCTTTTAATAATTTTTTTTTATACCAGTGAATGTTGGTATAGTTGGTAAAGTCCTTCAGGTTTTAGGGAGACGTTTTTAGTTGAGAGAGGACAAGAGGCTTAAATGAGTCATAGTTGGACACCGATTCTCTCACAGTAAATTATTCTAGGCTCAAAAGTCTGAAATATCACTGTTGCTCATATCTATAAAAAATAATAGATTTTTATATTTTTTATTATATATAAAACAAACAGATCTGCAATCACCATTAACAAAGATTTTGTAGTTTATTTTCTGAAATAACTTAGTTTATTTTTTTGTCGGTTACTAATAATGGAACCATATGCATGCACACCATGTATCATATTTTAATATTTATTGAATATCGTTAAAATACTCATTCATTCTCACAAAACTTGCTTATTTGATCACTTTTTTATGTCCAAAAAAAAATTTATATTTCAATATTTATCACTTCATTTTATTTTTATGTCCTTATTAATGACACATTTAAAAATTCATTGCTACTAGGGGTGTGCATTGATTTGAACTGAAACCGAATCGAACCGATTTTTTCTAAAATATGAAACTGAACTGAAACCGAAGTATTTAGAAAGGAGACTGGAATGGTTCGGTTCGGTTTCGAATGAAAAAGGGGGTTCGGTTTGAATTTACACTATATTTCAATTTGATTTTCTGTTCAGTTCGGTATTTTACTCAAAACTTTCAAACCGAACCGAACCGAAATCTAAAAAAAATTGAAAAATTGGAACCGAACTGGACCGGACCGAAATGAACCGGTTTTGGTTCAGTATTTCAGCTGGTTTAGTTTTTGCACAGCCCTAATTGCTAAACATTTAAAAATTCATTGCTCTTTTCTTATTCCAATTAAAGGACAAAAATGAACCAAAGCGGGGTGGTTCAAGTGGTAAACACTTGAGCTTGCAGGTGCCACGCCTGGCGAGGTCGCAAGATCGATCCGTAGGCTTGCTTTGAAAGAGAGTTATTCCAAATGAGGCTTCTCTTAATCAGAGATTAGTCTAGGCAACTGTAAAATGGGGTCTGGGATACTTTGGTGGTATCTCCACCTATCAAAAAAAAAAGGACAAAAATGAAAAAATATAAAATATTTACTTTTTTCTTAATGTTAGAGAAATTGTCAAATTTAGCTATTTTTTTTAACGTGTGTGTTTAAAAAACATATATATACTAATTTGGTTTGCTTTTAATTTCGAAAAACTTTCAGGAAAAATGTAATTATTTATTGACGGTGCAGACAGGAAATGTTGCAAATGCAGGAACAGACGTGACAATTAATAAACATGAAGCTCCAGAACAACAAATGTAGAAATTCTAAATTTATATGTTAATTTGTAAAATTTATGTTGTCCCTCACTAACAATTCTAGGTCTAGGTCTGTTACTGTTCATCATGTTTAGCTTCCACCGTTTTTCTTTCTAATAATAAATAAAATGTCCTCAATTTTAATGTGAATTTTAAATATAACCTAATTTTAGATATATCTCAACTTTTCAACATGTTTCAATATATTCAAGCATGTGGCTCCATCGCAGTAAATTATATTGTGTCAAAAATTATCTAGTCCAACGGAAATCTTGCCAATTATGCAAGATCGAATTTCTCCTAATAATTTTTTTTTATAACAAAGAATGTTGATATAGCTGGTAAAATCCTTTTGATTTTAGAGAGTGGTCTCAAGTTCGAGCCTCACAATAAATTAATCTAAATTCAAAGGGTTTAAAATATCACTATTGACAATACCTATAAAAATTAATATTTTTTTATATTTTTTAATTATATATGAAACAAACAGATGTGCAATCACCATTAACAAAAAGATGATGTAGTTTATTTTCTTCTAATAACCTAATTTATTTTTTTTGTCGGTTACTAATTATTAAACTATATTCATGCACACCATGTATCATATTTTAATATTTATTGACAATATTACGCTGCTGCCTAGGCAGCAGGATTGTCTTGCAACTACACATACGTGGCAGCCATGGAAGTCATAATGTTCCAACAACGCTTCTAATTAAAAGTAGAAAATTATAAGTTTACTCTATATGTATTTAAAATGTTATATTAAAGTCCTAATTTTTTTTTTTTGTCATTTTACATAAGTTTTGTCTAAAACAAATGATTGAATCCAAACCTTTTTTTAAATGGAAATAACTTTCTTGAATTTTTGTTAGACTACTTTAAAATTATGTCATTTTTAATTATTTTAAAACTTATAATTCTTATGACCTATGACAATCATGCTAATATATGCTTCAAACAAAATTTAAGATTTTGATAAAATAATGTTATCTAAATTTAATTTATATAAATGTCATCTTCACTTTTAATTTGAGAAAAAAAAATAATTGCAATTGTATACATTTAACCAAAAAATATATCAAAATTTTTTGGAGGACATGATTTTTTTCTACACAAACTACATATAATTATATTTTGATTATATATTATTAGGGGCCGTTTGGTTTGAATTCGGGAATCGGAATCGGAATGGGAATGGAGAGGAATGGGAAAGAGAATGAAAACTTTGATAAGTTGTTTGGTTAACTAAAGAGTAAGAAATGGAATGAGAATTTTATAATACTATTTTTAATTATTTATAATATTAAAATATTTTTAATTTTTATTATTTTAATGATTTATTTGTGAAATATAAATATTATATGTAAATTTTTATTAATTTAAGTACTTAATAATGTTTTAACTTGATTACCAGGGAATGAAAAATCTATTCCCTAAGGGGTAGGGAAAAGCGTGATTCCTGATTTTTTCGTAGCCACCATGGTCTTGAATCATCTATGCGGGTCTCTGCAACCAAAGATAGGTTAGAGCACGACGAGACGGTGATGTCCCGACGGCACTCCGACACCTAAGTTAGAGAGAGAAATACAAGATAACCCTTATATGGTTTAGAAGAATAGAATTACCTCAGATGTCCTTGCACTATTCTTTTTACAGTGTGGCAAGAATCTAGGGTTTCCAGGGGTGCCACCCTGCATGTGCGACACGTGTCCCCTGGTCCCCCCCCAGGTAAGAATATTCAAGAATGGGATTATTCCCTATTGGGCTAGGCCCAAAGAGAGGTATTACCCAAGTCCACCAATATTCCCCCCAATGAGTATGGAAGTCATTTTATGGCTTCCGCTGTTTGGAGTAGAAAAGACCCGGTCTCTTATGATAAGGCGGTTCTTGACTAGATAACTGAATGATCCGCTGATGGGAGTTAGGATTTTCAATTCCCCGCCTTTTTGACTTTTGAATTTCCCGCTTCTTCTCTTTCTTCCTTAAAAATCGTGTCCTTTTAATGTCAGACGTTTTGTCTGTTTGATGGACAGCTATCCTATACGCGTCTTATCATTAATGACGTGACGTTTCATAATCTGCTCTTATGAAAATGATAGTTTTAATAGGTATATGTAAAGGACCACAATGCCCTTTTCCTTTTAAGATCAGACGGTCCAGTATCTACCACCTCTCTGGGTATGATGGTCCATGTAACAGAAAGTTTTTGTATAAAAGGCAACACCTTCCTTCCCTCTCCCACTTTCTTGTTTTTCTGCATTTGAACTTTCTCTTTCCTTTTAAGTTTTCTACATTCTCCAGAGAAGTATCTTCGTGTCGGCTGTGAGCAATTTCATCTGTTTCTACCTGCGGATCTTTTGACCTTGCACTGCTGTAACATCTTTTCACCAGGTTTTTCCTTATGGCTCATAATGTTTCTTTAAATGATCCTGATCTTGACATAGATGACTTTAAGGAAAAAATGAAATCACTTAAAAAGATAAAATCTGTTTATGCTGATGATTACGAGACTTTGCAAGCTTTTGCTGAATTATACCCCCTTCCATAGGGCTATTCTTACTGTCAACCCTTAGAAAGTCATAGAGCTAATGACATTTTAAGTCCTTTAGAAATAATTGTTTATGCCAAGAAAATTGAGGTTGGCCTTCGCTTTCCTCTTGAACCTTTTACTGGTAGAGTTTGTAAAGTTGCAAAAACTATCGTTGGCCCATTTTCACCCATATGCCCTCCGTAGCTTTTTAGCATTTTTGTACATACATAAGGAGGCGGGTCTTAACCCAAGCGTGGAAAGGTACATGCAGTACTTTAGAGTCACGCGTAGGAAAAGTGAATATTATTTCTCTGCGGGTGCTCGGGCTCCCGCATATAGCTATGGGCTGGATCTCCCGATAAAGCCCATGACATCCGTAAAAGGTACTTCATAATTTAGCATAAGGAGGCGCTTACAGATCTTCCCTATAAATGGGTAGCATCCAAAAGCATGAACCGTAAAGATGTGAAGTCCAAATTCTTAGACCTCCTCAAGCAATTTGCTACCGCTGAGTTTAACAAAGGGATTTAGCTGGATAACTACGTTAGCAACTACCTTCTAAAGAGGAGTATAGCTGAGGAAGAAGCCGCCAAAGTGGCAAAAGAAGCTAAGGATTCTAAGAGGAAGAAAAAGACCAACAAGTCGAATGCTGTACGAATAAACAAACCAACAGAAGACCAAATCCATCTTGATACTTCCAGTGAAGAAACGGAGTTAGCCTGGATGTTGGCAGAAATTGATGAGACCAGCCCTGTAGATTGTCTTGAATTCGGTCCATCAAATGTAAATGGTATATAATAATTCTTTATTCTCTTTCAAAGTTTTTGATTATTTCTTTATTTTCTTTGCTAATGAAGATGGACTTCTCTTGAATTAAATTCGTAGATCCGATGAAGAAAAGAGCTGAAAAGAGGTCTCTCGCTGCTTCTATAATCCCTGAGGATCAAATTTACGACTTGACTGCTGAGGCACGAGCGGATGATCTTCCCACCGAGCAAAGTTTGGCCAAAAAGAGCTGTAGAGAGGACAACCGACCCTAGCAACCTCCACTAGTCGAGGTTGGCAGAACTAGCTAGGCAATTCAGCCAACTGGTGAAGCCCCAGAAACTGAAGAGAGCCTGCCCTTCATGATGAAGTAAGTGTTCCTCACAAAACGTGGGGAGCCAATGAACATCTATGATTGGTTGGATAAGCATAGGGAGGACAAGACCGTGGAAAGCCATATAACAATCAAGAGGCTTGCTGAAGCGGTTTGCTTACCCAAAGACATGGTTGATAGGCGAAGCATTCCACAAGCGGAGCTCATTAGCCATATCAGGGTATCAAATGGCTATAAGTTTGATGCTCTGATTATATCAGATTTACTTATGTATACATGTATTTTTATGTTCTAAACTTTCATGATTTTGTAGGCCTTTTAAGTTAGCGAACTACTGGAAGAGAACTGGCTCAAGGCATCCAATGAAGCTACTACTCAACTGAATACTAAGGATCTCATTGAGCTGGAACTCAACTCCCATATTGCCGAGGTTAAGGCCAAAAAAGAAGTTAATAAGAAGCTATTGACTGAGATGTCAGAGATCTGCCAAACTTGCGAAAAATTGGAGGAAGACAAGAAGCTTGCTGCTCTTGAAATAGACTTATTAAAAGATAATGTGTAGGATTTGACTACCTCCTGCAATGAACTTCAGGATATAATTAATAAGGAGCGGGATGCTACAGTTGCTTTCACACGACGGGTCCTATCAGCTTTTGCCCGTGCGTGTACCAAAGATTTTTACCAGAAGTTCCAAAATCCTTCTATCTAGATTGATGATGTTAGGAAGTCGGATTTTATTGATGACTGCACTAATGGGATTGATGCCATTGCATTAGCAGGAAAAGTCTTAAAAAATTACTCTGATGGGCTGGATGAGGAGTTTGATTTTCCCGATGAAGGGATTGCTGATAATGATACCCTTCCCCCTATCCAAAGAGTTGTGGACCAAGGCGAACACTCTGTCGCGACAGCTGGGAAAGAGCCGTCCCTTCATAATCCTATCGTTGTTGGTCCTGATGGTGGATTGCCTGGAGAATAGGAGGGTGAAAGCCACCAGACACTTGTTGTTGATTGACTTTCCTTGTAAATGTACTTTTTCAAGGACAATCCTTTTGCTAGGAAACCGCTAACTATTCGAATGGTTTCCCGACTTTGTATGTTTTGTTTTGTTGACCTGTTAAACAATTTATGATATTTGATTATGCACATTTTTGAATGCTTTACCGCTTTTTAGTTCTTTGGTTGAATGTTATTTTCCTTCTAGTAATCTTTCCTTATTTGCGGTTCATTTTGCCTTTTAGCTTTGCTTTGTAATAGCGGCGATTAAACTGTTGCCGAATGTATAATCTTATGGATAGGCGGCTTTTTGTGCCGTTTGCCTTTGTCTAATGGATAAACTTATGGCTTGGCGGCACTGGTGGCCTTCTTTCCTTTGTCTAATGGATAGACTTGTGGCTTGGCAGCACTGGTGGCCCTTCTTGCCTTTGTCTAATGGATAGACTTGCGGCTTTACGGCACTGGTGGCCTTATTGCCTTTGTCTAATGGTTATACTTTTGGCTTTTGAGGCACTGGTGCCTTTTTTTTCTTTGTCTAATTGATAGACTTATGACTTTTATAAAGTTAACAAACAAATAAATAAACAATTATTTATTGGAAACCAGTTCCTTCATTCATGATTCTTCAAAGGAAAGGATATAAATTATTGATAGTATTTTCTTAAAAGTTCAGCATTCCATGTCCTATGAAGCATTGTACCATCAAGATTTGCCAACTTGTAAGCTGCTTTTCCTATAATTGCTTTCACCTCGCAGGGACCTTCCCAGGTGGCCCCTAACTTGCCGACACCTGCGGATCCTTTCCTAACATCAGCTCTCCTTAGAACTAGATCTCCTTCTCTGAAAGACTTTAACCTAACTTTCTTGTCATGGTACTTTGCCGCCTACTGCTTGTATTGGTCAGCTGTAATTGCCATATGTTCTCCCCTTTCTTGCAACAAATCCTTGTTTATAGCAATGGCTTCCTAGTTTGTTTCTGGGTCAAAGTTCAAAACCCGCCAAGAAGGAATTGTCACTTCGACTGGAATCATGGCATCCATTCCATATGCTAGCCTGAATAGGGATTCCCTAGTAGCTTTCCTTGGGGTTGTTCAATAGGTCCACAACACGCTGTATAGCTCTTCCACCCAAGCACCTTTCAGATCATCCGATCTTTTCTTTAAGCCATCCAGCAGGGTTCTATTTCTATTCTCTGTTTGCCCATTTATTTGAGGGTGAGAGACAGAGGTGAAGTGCAGCTGTATGTTCAGGTTACCGTAGAAATTCCTGAATTTCTCTGAGTCAAATTGCTTACCATTATTCGTAATAAGTGAATGGGGTATGCCAAACCTGTAGATAATCTCATTCTTGAAGAACTTCTCAATCCGTTCCTCTAAGATTATTGGTACCACCTTGGCTTCTGAAATACCAAGAGGGGTGAATTGGTGCGGAATTACAAATTTTAGGGAGAAAGGAGATAAAGTAGAATGAACACACAAGGATTTATAATGGTTCGAACCCAACTTGTCCTACGTCCACTCTCCCAAAGACCTCTTTGGGGTCCACTAACTACAATAGTGATACAAGGGATTTCAAGGCTATCCTAAACCTTTATAATGAGTTTTACCAAGGCTCACTCACAAACCCTACTGTTTCTAAAAGGCTAACACCAAACCTTTACAATGAGTTTTACAAATGGCTACTCACAACCAACGCTAGTGTTTCCCAACTCACAAAAAATTGACACTAGTACAATGGATAACTAATTCACTCAATCCAAGCAACAAATGCTCTAAAGTTCTAGCTACCTAAAACTAAACAACCAAATAATTAGAAATGATTGAAAAATAATTTTACATGAGTTTGGCTATCAAAGGAATTAATGTTTTTGTTTGAAGAACATTTATGAAGGGTATTTATAGCCAAAATACCCAAAACTAGCTGTTAGAAACAACCCCAAAGGTGTCTCTAATGTTTAGTTACTTTTGCATTAAATGCACTGAAAACTGTTAGATCGCGGGCGCGATCTGTCCAATGGCTAGTTTTTCAGAGACTCCATTGAATGTCGTGGGGGCGACATCTCTAATTATGGGTGCGAAATCACTAGGCAGAGGATGCCTTTAAAATCGGCTCTATGTTTAATCAAACCGCAGGAGCGATATCTCTAACAGCGGGCGCAAAATCACTGGGTAGAGAATGCCTTAGAGAGGGCGGCTTGTTGGCCTTGAGGACCAGCTTGATTTCCTTTGATGAGCGGCTTCTATCTGATCAAATCGAGGGGGTGATTTAGTCCATCGCGGGCGCGACCTTGAACCTTCAGAAAGGGGCTCTCTATTTCTCAAATCGTGGGTGCAACTTGGTATGTCGCGGGCGCGAATCTATGTGTACAGAAGCCTTCTAAGTTCACCAAAAAGTCTGGGTGCGATTTCCTTTTCGCGGGCGAACTATGTCGCTGGTCGCGGGGGTGATCTCCTCATTGCGGGCGTGATATATTGCCGCGGACGCGGATCCCCTTATCACAGGCGCGGTTTGCAGGAGTCATTCAAAACTAGCTTGGTTGAAAACCTACACACTTAGGAGCTTTGTTAGACAAAGATAAAGGGTTGTTAAACTCAAAATAAGATGGATTGATACCATTAAAGCCAACAATCTCCCCCCTTTTGAGTTTGACAACCAAAAAACAAAAAAAAATCATTTTCTAAGTTCAAAAACTTAAAAACAAAGGAGTTAAGCATGTGAGTTGATGGAATTGCTCCCCCTCAACTTGTGCCAGGTTTTTGAAAAACATAAAACAAGGAGATTTCTCCCCCTTTGTCAACTCAAAAAGCACAATATAAAATATGGGAGGAACAAAAACATAAATGGATATAACATCTATCAAACATATAAGTTCACCCATTAAACAAAAAAAAAAATGGATACAAAAGATAAAATATGAGAATGCATGAGTGGAATGCAATGGACATAGGACATTAAGGCCAAGTTCGGAAGTCATCATGGTCATAAGGATCCATCGCAAGCTTGGTATGAATGGCTTTAAGGTCTTGATGGAGAGAGGCTAAGTCTTCATCTTGATCATCCAAGCGGACTTCTATCTTCTTGTTGAATGCCTCTTGGGCATCAATCTTGTCCTCTAACCTCTTGA
>CANYLF011079637.1:0-14287 GCA_948193215.1 Bocquillonia castaneifolia
TACAGAGGAAAGTCAGAAATTCTGTTTTAGAACTGTGAATTTTGGAAAAATATTTCATTTTGGTGATTTTTGGCTTACAACGATCGTTGCACTATTCACAACGATCGTTGCTGATTTGCAACGAGCTCGTTGCTATTTTCCCATGAGCTCGTGTACCTTATTGGATTTTTGGACGATTTTCGTGTATTTTACAACAATCACTATTCATCCACAACGATCGTTGCACATTTGACAACGATCGTTGCACTATTCACAACGATCGTTGTGACCCTATTTTCAGAGAAAAATTTATTTTCGAAGGAAATTTTAATTGGATTTTAATTTATGATTAATTACCATAATTATATATATTAATTCGTATTACAATGTGTTAGATTCGAGTCGTTACATTGCCCCCACGTTCTTGAGTCTAAAAGGCATTACTTTGTAACAGAAAAAGCCATATTCAGTCATGAAAGCTGTTTTTATCTTGTCAATTAGGGCCATCGTGATTTGGTTGTATCCAGATAAATCATCCATAAAAGAGTACATGGAGCTGGCTATCGCGCTGTCAATAAGTACGTCGATATGCGGGAGGGGGAAGTCATCTTTTGGTGATGCTTTACTCAGATCCCTGAAGTCAACACACATTTTAGCTCTGCCATCTTTCTTAGGAATAGGGACAATGTTAGCCAACCACTCTAGGTATTCAACCACTTCCAGGAATTTTACTTTCAACTACTTGGCTATTTCTTCCTTAATTAACTGTGCCCACTCTAGTCTCAGTCTTTTAAGCTTCTGTTTAACCAGCTTCCTATTCGGGTCAGTAGAAATGAAGTGTTCTGCTATATTTTTGTCAACCCCAGGCATGTCGTCATAGGTCTAGGTGAATACTTCCTTTCTACTTTTAAGAATTTATTCAAATCTCACTCCCTCTTCAAGAGTTGCATCAGATTCGATCAGTATTTCTCGTGGTGTTTGTTTTGTACCTAAATTGAATGCACTTGTTTGCACATAATTAATGTTAAACATGCTTTATGCTATGATCGATGAAATGCACAGTGCCATCAAAATGAACATCACACAAATAAGCAAAGTAGGAAGTTATATCATTAACCTTCAAAATTAAAACATCCTCTTCCTTAGAGAGGTCGGGAGTTATTACATCAATGGAATAAAAAGTGTTTACATGTGCATCAGCAATAAAAGCATCAAGGTCGGAGTAGTCAGCCCTGGCACAGGTTTCTTTATCATCTTCTTTTATGACTAGTGCTTTCATCTTAGAAGATAGGTATTCAGTGATAAGTTCTTCCAGGATTAGGGAAGGGCTCAGGGTGGAGCATTTGCCCCCAGCTTCATTCAGGGTCTTTTGAGTCTCAGGGACAAAGCACTCATATAGACTTTTCTTCTTGGCAAAGTTTTCCATTTGTTTCCTCGAAGAATCTCTTATGTATCCCAAACCTTTGTGGGTGGTATGAGTTTTAAAGTCGGGGAATGTAGTGATCCCTTGCTGATTTTTGCCTAGGCCAAGGGCTGGGAAAATGTTCATCTTTTGAAGTATAGAGTCAACTTGTGGATTTACCCGCTCTTCATGGATTCCCATGATCTGGAACCTAATAGGGGAGATTTAACCTTTAGGCACATCTTACAACACTACTATGGACTGAATTGGTTCATCATTAACTATCAGGATTCCTCCTTTATAGGGGAACTTGATTTTCTAGTGAAGCATCGACGGGATTCCACCTAAGGAGTGAAACCAAGGTCTTCCTAATGGGACTGCAAAAGTCATGGGGATGTATAACATAGTGATGCTAGCTTCAGATTTGATTGGTCCAACTTTGATTTTGGCGATGAATGTGCCATCAACGCTTCTTTTAGAGTCATCATAAGCCCGGATAACAAGGTCTGACAGTTTCAGATCTAAAGTTGAAATTCCTAATTTGGGGAGGAGCTTGGCAAGGCAGACATTGATGGTAGACCCGTCATCTACCATGACGTAGGAAGTTCTTTTGTCATTGACTTTAGTAGTAATGCACAGAGCTTTGTTGTGATCAAGAACTTCTAGGGGCAAGTCTTCATCAGAGAATGTGATTTCGCTAGGCTTCTTTTCCATCATGAGTCCGACCATGTTCTCTAGAGAAATGACTTCTGGAACCCTGATTTTAGACAGGGCATCCACCAAACCTTTTCTGTATGACTCTGAATAGACTAGTAAAATACCAAGAGGGGGGTGAATTGGTGTGGAATTAAAACATTTAGAAGATTAAATAGAGGGTTTAGATGAAGTAGAATGGACACAAAGAAGTTTTATAGTGGTTCGGACCCAACTTGTCCTACATCCACTCTCCCTAAGACCTCTTTGGGCTTCCACTAAATCATAATGGTTTTACAAGGGATTTCAAGGCTATCCCAAACCTTTATAATGAAGATTTAATAGGCTATCTACAACCTTTACAATAGAGTTTTCCAATGGCTAACTCAAAGCCAACCCTAGTGTTTCCCTAACTCACAAAGAATTGACACTAGTACAAGGATAACAAATTCACTCAACCCAAGCAACAATGCTCTAGAGTTCTAGCTATCCAAACCCATCAAAGAATTAATTACAAAGTGTGAGAAATAAATTTGCAAGAGTTTAGCTATTAAAGAATTAATGTCCTTAGTTAAAGAATATTTATGAAGCGTATTTATAGCCAAAATACCCAAAACTATCTATTGGAAACAAGCCCATACTTGTCTCCAACATCTAGTTGCTTTTGCATTTAATGCACTGAAATCTATCAAATCACGGGCGCATTATCCTTAATTACGGGCGCGAGATTCATAAAGTTGTCCAACGTCTACTTTTTTCTCGGATCTTCTATTAAATCATGGGGGCAATTTCCTACATTGCGGGCGTGATTTGATGACCAGAAGTACGTTAAAAGGAGCCTCCTATTTTATTAAATCGTGGGCGCGATTTTATGAACTAGAATGCTTAAACCTTTGGCCAAAAGTATGTGTTTGGTCCTGGGCGCGATTTCCATATTGTGGGTATGACATGTCTTCATCACGGGGGCGATTCCGTGATCGCGGGCATGATAAAACGTCATGGGCACGATTCCTCTTGTCACGAGCGTGATTTACATAACATCTTCAAAAACTAGATTTTAGCTTTATGAAAGTTGAACTAAACACTTGAAAGCTTGGTTAGACACAAAGTAACAATTGTTAAACTCAAAAACAAGATGGATTGATGCCACTAAGGCCAACAATTTCCCCATTTTTGAGTTTGACAACCAAAATAAAAACTAATTTCAAAAAGCTGAAAATTGTGGTTAAGAGTGTGTAAGTTGATGGGATTGCTCCCCCTCAACTTGTGCATAGTTTTAAAAAAATAGAAAAAATAAGAAAAACAATTAGATTTCTTCCCCTTTGTCAACTCAAAAGCATAATATATAAAACAATAATAAGGAGAAAAAAATATTTCATTAAGAAGTAAACTTCATTCATTACAAATGCATGAATGAGTACAAGTAAGCATAAAAAAGATAACTAAGGTGCATAAGATGGAAACAAAGAGATAAAAAAATGCAATGAATGATATGCAAGCAATGAAGAAACTCTTATATGGACATAGGACACACTATGGCTAAGGAATAGGTCTAGAAGTCCTCACGACTACAAAGACCCATTCCAAGCTTGTTTTGAATAGCTTGAAAGTCTTGATGGAGAGAGGTTAAATCTTCATCTTGATTATCCAAACGAACTTCAATCTTCTTATTAAATTCTTCTTGGGCTTCAAGCTTATCCTCAATCCTTTTTAGAGAGGATAGGATATCCATGAGGGTTGATTGGGAGGTTTCCTCTTGTCTCAAGTCCCTAATATAAATGGGAGGAATGGGGATATCTTCACCATGAGGGATTCCTCCTCCCTCTTCTTCTTGGACACCCCTAAGCCCCTCTTCCCTTTCTTTCTCCCTTGCCTCCCTTTCCTTTCTTACTTTATCCTCTCTTTCCTTCATTCTTCTGTCCTTCTCAGCCTCCTTTTCTTCATCCGTCACCCCACCTAAATAGAGATAGGTATTGTTGGGTTGCTTCTTGACAATATTGACCTTTTTGACAAAATAGTCAAGGTCATGAGTCCTAAGTCCACCAAGAAGCCATGGGTGAGTGGCTAGGCTTGGTGTTTGGAGCAATCAAATTGTATGAAGTAGGCTATTGATACAAACATGAACTTCAATGGGTACGTTCAAAAACAAATTGGAATCGAAGCTAGAAAGCAAATTGATTTGATCAACTCCAAAGCAAAAGAGTCACCCAAACCAAAAAGTTTGAATTTGTCGCCCAAGAATCTAACTTGAATGTTTGCAATTGATTACAGAACTATTACCCTTAGTTATAGATGAACTAAGATCAATAGCTATAAAAAGATGAATGTTCAAACAAACTAACAAAATAATAAGTTTTAATAAGTTGATTAAACAAGGTAGATGTGAACTAAAATAATCAAATTAATTTAATTCAAAGAAATTCAATAAGGAACACCTTAGAGAATGAAAGAGTAAAAACTCAAAGAAAATTCAATATGCAATTTGTCTAGATGGCTGCCTATACATGCTCTTTACATAGAGCTTAAAAACAACTAATTCTAACCCTAAAGGAACAATGAAAATTGGCCAAGTCTCCAAAACCACAAAGGAAACAAACAAAAAATAGAAATCCAAATGCTAATTGGAAACTGAAAGCTGGCAGATTACAACCCTAACTTTGAAACCCAATTTCTACCCCTTTAGAGACCTCTAATGAAAAACTTTAAAGCATATTAATTGTATATTTTTAAGTCCTCTTTCCAACACAATTTGAATCGCATCAATCTAAGTTGTGTAGCAAAAGTTATGGCCAAAATTAACTTCCTAATTGAATTTAGACTCCACATGTGCGGCTGCCACCCTAGAGTTTTGTCCAAGCACTCCTTGATACCCTAATATTGACTTTATTGACCTTTGACCTTGACCTTGACTTGTTGACCATTGACTTTGACTTGTTGACTAAGCTTGCTGGAAAAGCTAACAACCTTATTTTCTTCACACCGTTGTCACCATAAGATTGCCATTGTCAATATTGCCATCTTACCATTGCCATTGTCAATCTTGACCAAAATATGATCCATATTTGAATTCAACCTTCATGAATTAGAATTGCAAGACTCCATGTTATGAATTCAAAACTTGCCATCTTGGATCATATCAGCTATTTGAGTGACAAAGAAGCTTATCACAATTGCACCGGTTTTGGAATTTTGGATGTGAAAGAGGCGGTAAATGAAAAAGAAGGCGGCTTGAATAAGTTCATTCTTAATAGCACAATGAAGGAAGAGCAAGTCTTTATGGGAGATCTTGTCATTGCCCTCTTTTTTGGCAAAAACAGAATTGTCTATTATTTTGTGGAGAACAAAGTAAGTTAAGGTTTTGAGGTGTTTGGCTTGTGAATGAGAGGCTCTAAACCTAGGGGTACACCCAATTTCTCCCCAAAATTTAGGGATATTGATTGTGGATTCATTGAAATTGGAGATGCCAGTTGATGAGAACCCAAAGCATTCATCCGTTTATTGTTTCATAATGGTCACTTTCTTACCAGACAACTTAAAGGTCATCCCATATAGCCCAAATCTCCTCCTAACTTCTTGTTCACTGTCAAAGAGGAAAGTAATTCATAGGTCAGGTTTTTATAGCCGAGGTAAACAGGCTTTACAAACTTGATGAAGGAGAGATTTCTCAAGAGTTGCTCCACTTCACTTTTCACTCCTAACATCCCAATGGTTCTGGCTCCAATTGTTCTTGTCTCCGAAAACTCTCTCCCTTTTAAGGTTCTACACCTAACCTTTTCATCAATGGTTAGGGTTTCAAACATCATTTCCATAAGAGTTAGACTTGTTGGGCCTGCTTGAGATTGTGTTTGTGGAATAGAGGGAGTAGAACCAAGTTCTTAAATTAAAATACCCGTTCAAGGCCTTTTAGGTGGTGGAAGAGGTGATTCTCTTACCTTTTCTTTTCCCTTTTGGCTTTTAGTGAGTCTTTTGCCCATTTTTATGATGAAAACAGATAATTAACAAAGAAAATAGAATTTCAAAGCACTAAAGAGTGAGGAGTAGAAGAGAAAAAGACCTAAAAAGCTTTGAAATTAAGAGAAAATGAAGTAAACCCTCTTACATATGCAACATGGGCATATATAGACATGTTGGAACCCTTAAAAGGCTAGCAAAATGAAGAAAACTGCCACACTAGCTGTTTTCCAATGGCTAGTAATGTTTAAAAAATTTTGAAAAACTGCATTAGTAGCAAGCGCGAAACAATATGTCGCGGCCGCGATGTTTGGAAATGTGTGTAACGGCTAAAAAATTTGAAATTTCACGGGCGCGTTGGCTAATCTCATGCCCGTGATTTTGATATCAAAATATTTAAAAAAATTAGTCTTTTTGTAAGTAATATAGTGGGGACAATCTTTAAGGTCACGGCCGTGATGTTGAATAATTTAGTATTTTTTGAAAAATAATTAAGTTTTCATGCCATTTGGCAAATCACACCCTCGATTTTGTAAACAAAGAGTTTTAATGGAAAAAAAGTAATATCATGGGTGCAACACTAATGTCGCGCCTCTGAATTATAAGTCAATAGCTTTTTTCAAAGATGTTTAAGGTTAAACACACTTTCGGTGCCTTTAGTAGTTCCAAGCTTGTAGTATGACTTAGGTTTACTCTCTTTATCTTACAGAGGGAAACAAAGTAGTGAATCAATGTCAATTGCATATGAATGAGGAATTTACAAGGAAAACATAAGTATGAAAGATCAAAGGGTGCTTCTATCTAGCATCCCTAACTCACTCTTAATGAAGTTCATGCGTTCTTCATTAAGAGGTTTTATGAAAATATATTAGTATCAATGAATTCTAATACTACATCTCCTTTTTGCACATGATCTCTAAGAAAATGATTCCTAATGTCTATGTGCTTACTCCTAGAGTGTTGGATGGGGTTCTTTGAAAGATTGATGGCACTAGTGTTGTCACATTTGATGGGAATGCAACCAACATCTAGACCATAGTCTCTCAATTGTTGTTTCTTCCACAAAACTTGTGATCCACAATAACTCGCCGCTACATATTCAGCTTTGGGGATTAACAAAGTAGCACTAACTTGTTTCTTACAACACCAAGAAACTAAGTAATTGCCAAGTAGTTGACAAGTATCAGAGGTACTTTTTCTATCCATCAAAGTATAGGCATAATTCGAATCTGAGTATGCAACTAAATGAAATGCAACACTTCTAGGATATAATAGTCATAAATGCATTGTGCCATGCAAATGTTTTAAAATCCTTTTGACCACATGCATATGAGACTCTTTGTGACAAGATTGAAAATGTGCACACAAGCATGTATCATAGATAATATCGGGTCTAGATGAAGTTAAGTAAATAAATGAGCCAATCATACCTCTATACTTCTTCTCATCTACACTTTTACCTTGCTCATCCTTGTCCAATTTGGTGGTGGTGCTCATGGGAGTTTTGCTTGATTTGCATCCTTCTATCCCAAATCTTTTAAGTAGCTCTTTAGTGTACTTGGCTTAATTGATGAATATGCCATCTTTTCCTTGCTTGATTTGCAATCCCAAGAATAATTTGAGTTCACCCATCACGTCCTCTCAAATTCCCTAGTCATGCACTTAGCAAATTCCTTGCACAAACTCTCATTAGTAGCAACAAATAAAATATCATCAACATAAATTTGGACAATGAGTATGTCATGCTTATGCCTTTTTATGAAGAGAGTAGTGTCAACCTTCCCTTTTGTAAAACCATTTTCACAAAGAAAATTACTAAACCTTTCATACAAAGCTCTAGGAGGTTTTTTCAAACCATACAAGGCCTTAGTAAGTTTGAAGACATGTTTTGGAAAATTAAAACTTTTGAAACTGAGAGGTTGTTCAACATACACTTCCTCGTCAATGAAACAATTTAAAAAAGGACTTTTGACATCCATTTGAAAAGTTTGAAATCCATGAAGGATACAAATGCTCAAAGAATCCTAATAGCTTCTAATCTTGCAACGGGTGCAAAAGTCTCATCATAGTCAATGCCTTCCTCTTAGTTATACCCTTTGGCAACCAATCGGGCTTTCTTTCTAGTGATTTGACCATGCCCATTCAATTTGTTCCTAAAAACCCATTTAGTGCCAATAATTGGATGATCCTTAGGTCTAGGTACTAAGTTCCAAACCTTATTCCTCTCAAATTGGTTGAGCTCTTCGGGCATAGCAACTACCCAACTCTCCTCTTTGAGGGCCTCTTCATCATTTTTAGGCTTGATTTGAGAAAGGAATGCAAGATTAGAATCTAAGAGTTTAAGTTGGTTTTGAATACTTACACCCTTAGATGTTTGACCAATAATGTTGTCCTTAGGATGATCTTTGGAGAATACCCAAGATCTTGGAAGATCTCCATGCACTTGTTGGTGATCCACATGTGCTTGATCATCATTGCTTTCATCCAATGCATGTTGCTCTTGTGGTTCATCATCTTTGTCAAGCTCCTTTGAACCTTGAGATGCATCCTCTTCATTATTGAGCTTTTCAAGGTCACCTACAACATCATCACGAGAAGCACTACCTTTCACAAGATCAAGTTTGCTAGATTCATCAAAGGTAACATGCATGGATTCTTCAACAATTAGAGTTCTTTTGTTAAAGACTCTATAAACTTTGCTTGTAGTGGAATAGCCTAGAAAGGCTCCTACATCAATTTTGGATGTAAATTTCCCAAGATAGTCCTTGGTGTTTAAAATGTAACACTTACAACCAAATACTCTAAAATATGAGATGTTGGGTATTTTACCATTCCATAACTCATAAGAAGTTTTGTTCAAAATAGGTCTTTTCAAAACACGATTTGAAATGTAACATGATGTGTTGATGGCTTCAACCCAAAAGTAAGAAGGTAATGAATACTCATTGAGCATAGTCCTAGCCATTTTAATCAAGGTACGATTTTTTCTTTCACTAACACCATTTTGTTGAGTTCTTGGAAAAGAAAAATTATGAGAAATACCTCTTTTAGAATAAAAATTTTCAAAAGCTTCATTTTCAAATTCTTTCCCATGATCACTCCTCAAGGATGTTATAAAATATCCTTTTTCGTTTTGAACACGTTTTGCAAAAGATTTGAAAGCATCAAAGGCATCACTCTTATGAGTAAGGAATGCAACCCTACAAAATCTAGAGTAATCATCCACAATGACATAGGTGTAGTGTTTTCCACTCAAGCTAGCTACATGTGAAGGTCCAATCAAGTCCATATGAAGTAACTCAAATGGTCCAGAAGTACTTACATGGTTCTTTGCCTTGAAGGAGGATTTAGCATTCTTTCCCATTTGACAAGCATCACACATCTTGTCCTTGGTGAATTTAATCTTTTACAAGTCTCTCACAAGCTCCCCCTTGCTTAAGCTTTCAAGCAAGCTCATGCTAGCATGCCCAAGTCTTCTATGCCCAAGCCAAGCATCATTGCTAATAGACATAAGACACTTCAGATTTTGGTTAGTAAGAGAGTGTAAATCAATTGCGTAGACATTGTTCGATCGTTTACCCCTGAAGACAACTTTATCATCCAATGACTTGATGACTAAGCATGTTTTCAAGTCAAAAGTAGCTTTGTAGCCTTTGTCTCACAATTGACTCACACTAAGTAGGTTATGTTTTAAGCCATCATACAAAAGCACATTATCAATACAAGTAAAAGAGTCATTACCAATAATGCCAATGCCAATTACCTTACACTTGGCACTATCACCAAATGTGACATTTCCACCCTTTTTCTTTTCAAGTTTAGTGAAGAGCTTTGGATCACCGGTCATGTGCTTGGAGCAACCACTATCAAGATACCATTCATTTGCTCCTCTTGTGGCTTTCAAACATACCTACAATCACAAGTTAATCACTTGTTCTTTGGTACCCAAACAAGTTTGGGTTCTTGGGGGTTAGCATCACAAAAGAACCATTGAAAAGTTGCTCCCCCCTAACATGGCAAAACACATTAATATGCCCATGTTTCATGCAATAATGACATTGGATGTTTAAAGAGGAGGTCCTTTTTCTTAACATCTTTTGCATTTGTGTGTGATGTCTTTTAGGAGGTTGACTTTTAGGAGTAGGTTTACCCTTAGGTTTCCCTTTAGGTTTGTCTTGTGAGACATTTGTCCTCTCGGCCAGGGAGACACTCGGTGTCTTAACTCTTTGCTTAGACTTAGGCTTTCAATCCTTATTCTTAGCAACATCAACACTAGAAGTTTATGGTGGAGATGATGACTTTACAAAAATAGTCTTTAGGTTTTTCTTGTGAGACATTTGTCCTCTCGGCTAGGGAGACACTCGGTGTCTTACCTCTTTGCTTAGACTTAGGCTTTCAATCCTTATTCTTAGCAACATCAACACTAGAAGCTTATGGTGGAGATGATGACTTTACAAAAATAGTTTTTTGAGCATTAGAGGTTGAGGCCTCATTAAATCCCAATCCATGCCTCACAAGGGGAGTTCTTTGGGACACCAATAAGGTATCAAGATTCTCCTTACCCTGATGAAACTTGGAGATGGATTCTCTCAATTCTTCTACCTCATTTTTCAATGAGTCATTCTCTTTAACAAGAGTGTCCATCGAATAGATTTTGAATGGAGAGGCAAGTAATTCAAATTTAAGCCCTCCTTTGTAAAGTTTAAGTTCCTTTACTTGTGCTCTAAGGTAGCTAATCTCCTTATCACTCTCTACACATTTCTTTTATGCTTCAACCATTTGAGTATGGTAGAGAGTGCATTGGAAATTAAGCTCCTTGAGGAGATCAATAGGGTCATCCTCATCATTATCATCATCATCATCCCAATTGGAACTACAAGAAGAAGAAGGAGATAGGTTAGAAACATTTACCTCATATGACATGTTTCACTTCCACTTTCTTTTTGAGATGAGTAAGTGTCTTCTTCATTCTCATCCCAAGTAGCACTAAAGCCTTTCTTGTGCTTTGTTAACACCTAATTTTTGATGCAGGAATACGGAAGCGGCTCAGAGGCCTAGTGATGATCATTCATGTTCTAAATAACATGAATTGAGTTGACATTTGCTTTTTAGAGATTATATTACCTCACTTTGAGTGTTTTCTAGGCTTGCATAACATGTTTTACCCTAAAATCCAGTTTTAAGCATAAATAGTGCATTTTTCAAACGGTTTTCATCATAACTTTTCTACGAGTGTCTGAATGACTTGAAATTTTGATGTTTAGTAGTTGAGGCCATTCTACACACTTTCTCAGTTTTAAGTTTTTACAAAATCGGATGTTTGGAAGCCCAAAAGGGCCCAACGCCACTTTGAAGAGTGGAATTGGGCCCAACGCCACTTTGAAGAGTGAAATTGGTCCCAACGCCACTCTTTCAAGTGGAGTTGGGCCCAATGCCACTAATGTGACTAGTGTTGGACTCAACGCCAAAAGAAATACTGGCTTTGGGCCCCCAACACTAGCAGGTCATTTTCAACTGCAGAAAGCCTGTTTTCAGGCTGTTTCAGCCTGGAATGGCCCATACGAGCCATACACGCATCCTAAGGCTTTGTAGGCTCATTTTTTACCAAAATATCCTTTGCTTAAAGCTCAAGTCATTGATTTTCATTAGAAAACTGATTATGGTAACCCTAGCTTAAGTTTTAAGCTAAACCGGGTATAAATAGGCTCTTAAAACTAGGTTTTTTGGGGGAGGCAGTAGATCATACCAATTTAGGGTTTAGTTTCTCATACTAATGCTCTAAGTTCACTTAATTGCCAAAGCATTGCACACTTTTACATTGGTTTTACATAAAAACTCAAAAAAGCTTGCATCTTTTCCATACAAGAGGTTGTTTTGAAGCTTGGCATCCATTCAAATCAAGTTCCAGCCTTCATTAATCCATAAAAAGAAACTAAAAAAGTCACTCAAACCAGTTCTGAGGGTTATCACGCTCTTCTAGCCAATTTCTTAAGAGGTAAGTCATCTTTTTCAATGTTTTCATGATTTGCATGCCATGATTCAATGTTTTTATTTGTTTCATTGTTGTATTCTTTTGTTTTGCATGTTTAAGTAATGTTTTTGCATGTTTATTTGATCAAATGCCATGTTTATGTATTATAATTGTTAAAAATTCTTTCTTTTGCATTTTTGTCTTCAGATCTGATATGTTTGGTGTTATTTACATGTTTTTCATGCATAAAAATCTTTTCTTTTCATGTTTTATTGTGTAAAGATTATTCCATTTGCATAAAGGTTGTTTCTTTTGCATAAAAATCATTTCTTTAGTGTTCTAAGCATTAAAGTCATATCTTTTTGGGTTTTAAAGCCTAAAAATTATTTCTTTTTGAGTTTTAATGCATAAAGGTTACATCTGTTATATCAAAACATGAAAAGTTGTTATCTTTGAATGAGTTGATATAAAAAGTTTATGTTTTTGTTTGTTAATGTATAATATTGCAATGTTTTAACGTTTTATGAATAAAAGTTTTGTCTTTTTGCATGTTTGCATGTAAAGTTTGCATCTTTTGGTATTTTTATGCATGTTATGATTAGATCTAGGTTGTTTTGCCATGTTTCATACATTTTTGTATGTTTTGGTGATCATTCTATGCATTTTCGTTCCTACACGTGTGTTTTTTGGGCGTGGTTAACCCGAAAACCTTATTTTTTATCAAATCACATTTTTTGTTTTCTGTTTGGTCACCAATGGCATAAGAAGGAGTGGCTTTAGGCCCAAACGCCTATGGTTAAGTGGCATTGGGCCCAAACGCCAGTCCTTTGTGTGGCATTGCCACTTCTTCAACTCCCTGGTGTATTGTTTTGTTGAAATATGTGGCTCTGTAAGTCTATAAATAAGTATCCAGTAGTTTTCACGTGGAATGCAGTGACGAGGTAAGCTTTTGAACGTCTTTGATAATTGTTTAGATGTGTTTTAATGCATGAAATTGGATATTAATGCTTATTTGGTAATCGTTTTAGGTCTAAAATGGTAGAAACCCTAGGTTGTGTTGTTGTGTTGATGTGTTATGTGCTTTTGTGACTTTTACATGTAAATTGACCCTAATAATGGTTGGTAATTATTAAAACTCACTCTTGTTTGTTATTAGAAACTCACTCTTGCATGTTTGTATGTAAAAGGTAGGTTATAACTGTATATTTGTTTTATTGCTTTGTTAGAAGGAATGAAGGTTGGTATAATACAAAGAGTATTGGTCAAAGAATCACAAGCTAGGAATTGATAAGTCAAATCCATGAATCTCTGGGGTCAATGCACCTTTCATATATTCTTGAGAGGAATCGGGGTGTACAACTTGTAAGACATTCCCGATGCCTGTTCGGGTGGCGACTACCACTTCAGCCCTGCAACTGAACACACAGTGCCACAGTTACTAGTCATGGCTTAGGCTCTGAGGCAAAACCTCCTCGTCTACAGTTTGGCAACTCCACTGAAGACCTTTGACAAATAGACTTATGATTCAAGTGATTACCAATAGTCTTTTTATTATGCTAAACTCTAATGTCTTTGCATTCATTCTTGCATTATAACACCTTACCTCTCGGGTATCATTGGTCAAGTCGCCTATGATTTACAAGAGTTCATAGGAGGTTAAATCAATGACTGCCACTCATAGATGGAATTGTCCTACTATTGCTTACCATCTTTGTTATGGTTAATGAGTGATAGTTAATGGGAAATTCTAAGATAAATGTCCTACCATCGGTAGAACCTTTTTTGAAACAGGGAGATGGTTAATGGGAATTCGCCTTCTATGGGAACCTTTTCTTAGTCAAACCTGACAGAAGCCATGTAATGACCATAGCAACTTCCTTTAGGATTTACCAACTGATTGCTTTGTTATGTGATGCCATGAAGCTGTTATAATGCCTGAGTCTAGTGTTAATGTTTTAACTCAATGCTTAATTGTCACCCATGAAGGAAGCACTAGTCAAATTGTACCTAACTAGTGCAACCTTACAACATAGGGTCATTTAGAATTTGGAAGAATGACTTTGATTACTACCTAAAATACCAAGAGGGGGGTTGAATTGGTGCGGAATTAAACTTTTAGAGAGAAATAAGATGAAGTAGAATGAACACATAAGTATTTTATAGTGGTTCGGACCCAACTTGTTCTACGTCCACTCTCCCAAAGACCTCTTTGGGGTTCCACTAACAACAATAGTGATACAAGGGATTTCAAGGCTATCCCAAACCTTTACAATTGAGTTTTACAAATGGCT
>CANYLF011079702.1:0-11854 GCA_948193215.1 Bocquillonia castaneifolia
TAACCTAGGTCTGATGCATCTGTCTCAACAATTTTGGGTAATGCAGGATTAGCAATATGCAGACATGGAATTTCTAGGACATGCTTTTTTATCTCTTTAACTAATGCAGTATGCTCTTCTGACCATGCAGGAGGTTTCTTTCTTAACCTATCATGCAATGGTTTTGCTATTCTGATGATGTTAGGACAAAAATCTACAACGTAATTCAAACTCCCCAAAAATCGTTGAAGTTGTTTTCTTTCCAGAATCACATCTGGAAATTTATTTGCAAATTCTAAGGATCTTTCAATAGGAGTGACAGTCCCTTGGGTTATATGATGACTAAGAAACCTTATTCTTGTTTGAAACAAAGACATTTTACTCTTGGATAATGCAAGACCATTTTTTCTTGTAACATAGAAAAAAGTCTTCAAATGCTTAAAATGTTGTTCAATTGATTCTGAGAAAACAAGAACATCATCAATGTATACAATGCAAAATGCTGAATGTGGATTAAAAATATCATTCATTATTCTCTGAAACTCTGATGGTGCATTCTTTAAACCGAAAGGCATGACATTCCATTCATCTTGACCAAATGGAACGGTAAATGCAGTTTTATACCTATGGGAATGTTCAATCTGAATTTGCCAGTATCCTGACTTCATATCGAACTTTGAAAACACAAATGCAGAATGTAATTTTTGTAATAAATCTTTCTTATTTGGAATAGGATACCTAATCCATCTAAGAACTTCCTTTGTGTATATATATATATATATATATATATATATATATATATATATGAGTCTCAGAGGCTAAAACGAGCTAGTGACTTGGGAGCGAATTGAGTTGCATGCAAATTGTAGAAACCAAGAGGGGGGGTGAATTGGTGCAAAATTAGAAATTAAAAAATACTTCAAGAATGGATTAGGGAAGAAAAGAAGAACACAAAAGGTTTATAGTAGTTCGGACCCAACTTGTCCTACATTCACTCTCTCAAATACACAATTTGGGGTTCCACTATCCACCAAGGATAACAAGGAGATTTACAAGGCTATGTCCAACTTTTACAATGAGTTTTACCCAAGGCTAACTCACAAACCCTAGTGTTTTCAAGAGGCTAACACCAAACCTTTACAATGAAGATTTCAATAGCCTATCTTCAACCTTTAAAAAGAGAATTCTAACGCTCTCTCCAAACCTAACCCTAGTGTTTCCCCAACTCACAAAGAATTGACACACTAGTACAATGGATAACTAATTCACTCAACCTAAGCAACAAATGCTCTAGAGTTCTAGCTACCCATAACCAACCAACCAAACAATTACAAGTGATTGAGAAAAAAGGTTACAAGATTTTAGCTATCAAAGAATTAATGGTCTTGCATGAAGAACATTTATGATGAGTATTTATAGCCAAAATACCCAAAACTAACTATTAAAAACAACCCCAAAAGTGTGTCTAACGGCTAGAAACTTTTTTAGCAAAAGCATAAAACTCTGTCAGGTTGCGGGCACGGCTTGATCAGTCACGAGCGCGATCTTCCAACGGCTGGTTTTCTTAGAGACTCCTTTGAATGCCGCAGGTGAGACATCTACAACCGCGGGCACGAGATCACTGGGCAGAGGATGACTTTGAGAGCTGCTCTCTGTTTGATCAAATCGCGGGTGCGATTTCTCTAATCTCAGGCACAAAATCGCTAGGTAGAAGATGCTTATGATGAGCGGCTTGCTTGCTTTGAGGAGCGCTTCTTCTTGATCAAACCGCAAGAGTAATGTAGTCCGCGGTGCGAAGATGTCTTTTAAAGAGCGGCTAGATTGCTTTTTTGAGAGCGGATTCTCATGTGAATCCTCAAAGGCTATGAAGCAAAGATTGGCTGTCACTTTGAATGCTTGTGTCGGAGCTGGAACTAACTTGTTTTACTTAGAAGGCTAATGTCTTCTTCTTGCCTTCATTCTCTTCTTCATCATTCTCCATCTCATAGGTTAGGAGCTTTCCTATAAGTTCAAACTGCAAGTCTGATTTTAGTCCATCACGGGTGTGAAGACGCCTTTTTAGTGTAGTGGCTAGATGGCCTCAGAGGAGCGATTCTCTGTTTGATCAAACCGCCTTTGCGAAGACACCTTTGTTTGAGAGAGCGGCTTGATTGCTTTAACTTATTCTTTTTGATCAAATCGCGGGCGTGAAAAATCACCAGGCAGATAATGCCTCTGAGATATGAATAGATTGCAATTGATCTCCTTTGATAAGCAGCTTCTCTCAAATAAAATCACAGGGGTGATTTAATCCATCGCGGGTGCGACTTTGAACCTTTAGAAAAAGGGGCTCTCTGTTTCTCAAATCACGGGTGTGACTTGGTATGTCGCGGGCGCGACCTTGAAGTGTACAGAAGCCTTCTAAGTTTTCATCAAAACGTCTAGGCGCGATTTCCTTTTCGCGGGCGCGCTTTGTCGTTGGTCGCGGGGGCGATTTCCTAATTTCGGGCACGATATATAGCCGCGGGTGTGACTCCCTGTTTCACGGGCACGGTTTGATGAAGTCATTTAAAACTAGCTTGATTGAAAACCTACACACTTGGGAACTTTGTTAGACCTTTATAAAGGGTTGTTAAACTCAAAATAAGATGGATTGATGCCACAAAAGCCAACACAAATCTTTGTGAGTTATATCATTTTTATTTTATATATTTGCTTACATCTATTTTATTTTCATCATACGAATTTATAAATATTAAATCATAAATATTATTTTATTGTTGATTATTTCAGTAATTATATATATATATATACACACACACACATACATACATACATACCTATACGTTTAAGTATGTATACATATAAGGTATTGCTTGAATTATGAATGTATTACTGGAGGGATAAAGAAGGTAAGTGGAATGATCTTTCTGGTGGGCGGCACCAGGATCATGTGCACATGATATTAATCGGGAATCAGGTGTGTTATGGTATGGTAAATGTGATATGATATGTTTGGGTGTGCTAACCCTGGTTAGGATGCCAAAGGCTCTCGGGGCATACGTGTATTATATGGTAGGTACCAAGGCAGCCTCAGTTTGGATGCCAAGGGCTCTCGTGGTGTTGGTAACCCGTTTAAATAAGAAAATTCAACTAAGGCCTTTAAGATCCAAGTTAGCCTCGGTTTAGACGCCTAGGGCTCTTGTGGCACTGGTATGTATATTGGACAAGTGTTAGAATTGATATGGATATGTAGGTAAAGTTGGAAATAGGCCCAGTCCATTGGATTAAGAGACCCGAAAGGGACATTAGAGGAAAATTTGGGTTTAGGTGTTCTGCTTCCCTTTCATCCCTCATTGGTATGTGTTAATTGTATTTGTTATTATAAAAAGGAATTATAAAAGAATGTTTTTGGGCATGCATAGTGATTAAGTAAAATAGATTTAATATAATTTACTTAGTGAGGTCTGACTCCCCTCAACCCATTTTTTTCAGGTTTTTTATTTTCAGACTTCACATGTCAGTACTCGTTGCCAGATTTATTTTTCACTGGCTATTAAGTTTGTTTCGACTTGGTATATCATATAAATGCATTTACACTCTAGAGTTGTAGAAGTGATCTATTTGCTTAGAATTTATAAGTCCATGAGTTGGTAAATCATTTAATATATATACATATTCATAATATTACTATTGAAGTACATGAATATAACGATGATAGTTATGAGTAGTTGTAAGGCTCCAGCTGGGATGTTGATTTTTATAGTTATTATTTAATTACGATTATTAATGTTATTATTACTACTATCATCATTAATGTTATTATTATTTAATTATACAATGATATTACATGTATATGTATATGCATTCATTGTTAGAGCATATTGGTCAAATACAAAATGATGGATAAATTATTGTGTTTATCGGGTTTAGGCTTGCTACGGGTTCCGGTAGCTAATCACTTTCCCGTTCTCTAGCGCCGGTCATCTACCCTGGGTTTGGGTTGTGACATGCACTTTTAACATCCATTTGAAAAAGTTTGAAATCCAAGTAAAATGCAAATGCAAGCAACATGCGAATGACTTCCAATCTAGCTACGGGGGCAAAAGTCTCATCATAGTCTATGCCCTCCTCTTGGTTATAGCCTTTAGCCACAAGTCTAGCTTTGTTCCTAGTAATGGCACCTTGTTCGTCAAGTTTATTTCTAAACACCCACTTAGCGCCAATAATAGGATGATGCTTAGGTCTTGGAACTAAGTTCCATACCATATTTCTCTCAAATTGATTGAGTTCCAACTTTCATCATTGATAGCCTTATCAATAGTCATTTGCTCAATTTGAGATAGGAATGCTAGATTGTTAAGGGTTTTGAGTTGGTTTTGAGTACTTACCCCTTTTGAGGTCTCACCAATAATGAGATCTTTTGAATGACCCTTCACAAATTGGTAATCTCTTGGAAGGTTGTGAACTTTATTTGGTGGTACTTGCAAATATTGAGGAACTTATTGTAAATTTTCTTCACTTGGTTGGCCAACCTGCCCCTCAATATTAGAGTTGGTGGAGGTAGCTTCTTTACTAGTGGAGGTAGCTTCTTTGCTTTGATTCTCTCCTTCTCCATTTGTCTCTTGAGTTGGTTCAAGGAGGAGACCATCCATGTTACCTATAAGATCATTAACAACTACCCTTTCGGGATCAAGTGCACTAGATTCATCAAACACCACATGCATAGACTCTTCCACAACTAGAGATCTTTTGTTAAAAACCCTATAAGATTTGCTATTGGTGGCATATCCAAGAAAAACACCCTCATTGGTTTTTGAATCAAATTTTTCAAGGTTGTCCTTGGTGTTTAATATACAGCATATGCATTCAAATACTCTAAAGTAAGAAATCTTGGGTTTTCTTCCTTTGTAAAGCTCATAAGAAGTTTTGTTTGTCAAATTTCTTTTTGCCTCGGCCCTAAAGTATGAAGCCAAGTCATACTCCTTGAGCATTGTTCGAGCCATTTCTATCAAAGTTCTATTTTTCCTTTCAACTACCCCATTTTGTTGAGGAGTTTTAGGAGAAGAAAATTGATGGGATATACTAAAATCATTGCAAAACTCTTTAAAGCTTTTATTTTCAAACTCTCTACCATGATCACTTCTAATGGTAGTTATGTAAAAACCTTTATCATTGTGAACACGTTTTGCAAGATTCTTAAAAGCTTTAAAAGCATCATCCTTACATACCCAAGTGAATCCAAAGCAATCATCCACATTAACAAATGCATAAAACATGCCACCAAGACTAGGATTTTTAGACGGATCAAACAAATCTAGACGCAATAGTTCTAGAGGTCTACTAGTGCTTATGGCATTTTTTAGTGTGAAGGAGGATTTAGTTTGCTTTCCCATTTGATAAGGTCCACTAACTTTGTCTTTTGAGAATTTGATCTTAGGAAGACCAATGACTAGATCATCCTTGCATAATTCTCCTAAGAGATCCATGCTAGCATGTCCTAGTCTCCTATGCCATAGCCAAGAGTCATTGTTGACCAAGACCAAACATTTGACATCTTGGTTGGTTAGGCTCTCTAAGTCAATTACATAGACATTATTAACTCTTTCTCCCTTGAAAACTATGTTATTATCTTTCACTTTGGATACAACACAAGATTTAGGGTCAAAAGAGACTTTATAGCCTTTGCCACATAATTGACTTACACTCAAAAGGTTATGTTTCAAACTACTCATGAGCAACACATCTTCAATGTAAGTTGAGTTAGGATTACCTAATTTGCCAATACCAATAACTTTTCCTTTTACATTATCCCCAAAGGTTACCTCTCCTCCCTCTTTCTTTTATAGACTTAGGAAGAGGTTGGGATCACTTGTCATATGTCTTGAACATCCACTATCCATATACCACTTATTGTTTGGCCTTGTGGACTTTAAACATACCTAATAACATTGATCCATCAAAGACTTAGGTACCTAAAGATATTTGGGTCCTTGGGGGTTAGTTTTGAGTCGGTCCATTGGAATCAATTTCAATTGAACGTTCCTCACATGGCAATGAATGTTAATGTGGCCATGTTCCATACAATAGAAGCATTGAGCTTTAGCAAATCTATTGTAATGAACCTTTGGCTTGCCTTTAAATGAGCCATGATAGTTAGCCTTGGGCTTTGATGCAATCTTAGCCCTTGGTCCCTTAGGATTTCCTTTAGGCTTAGGATCCTTAGAGTTCATTTTGGGCTTGGGAATTATCTTTGCATTTAGTTTACCCTTCTCAAGCTTCTTTGACTCATTTTAGTGAATATGAGTGAGCTTCCCATTGGTTGATACCTTTGAAGCTTTAGGTTCAACCATAGGGGCATCCAAAGATGAGATTTGCATATTGAAAGATTTCATAAATGCGATGGGTTTGGTTGATAAAGTAGATGCTCCTTCATAACCAAGTCCATACTTTATGGAAGTGGATCTTTGAGACAATAAAAGGTTGTCCAAATCTCCCTTTCCTTTGTGAAATTTGGAGATAACATTGTTCACACTCTCTAGCTCTTTCTTCAATTTTTCATTCTCCTTTTCAAGAGTTCCAATTGAAGATTGAGCAATCAAGTTATCTTGTAAGCTCTTCTTAAGTTAATCGTTGGAAGACTTAAGAGAATTTACAATCATCTTGAGATCATCCAATTCTTTTTCATGATTAGTGCACTTTTCTTTATAAACTTTCATTTTGGATAAAAACAAAGTGCACTTGTCATTTAAAACCTTAATCATTTTAAGCTTCTCACATTCATCATCATCATCAACATCAAGATCACTACAATGAGAGGATTGATACATTACCTCATGTGAAGATTCTTCAAAGGCCATGAAGCAAAGAGCATTTCCATCACTATTCTTGCTTGCATCGGAATAGGTTTCTACACCATCCCATTGAGCATTGAATCCCCTGTGCTTGTCCTTCTTCTCTTTTAGCTCCTTTGGCTTTCTTGAAGAGGATCCCTCCTTTTTGAGCTTGTAACAATCACTCTTTACATGGCCACTTTTTTCACATTCATAGCATTTAAGCTTGTTCTTCTTCTTTAAGAATCTTTGAAAGTTGGCCCTTCCACCTTTCTTCACAAGGTGGTCCATTTGCTTGATCAAGATTCTATAGTCTTTAGTCAACCTTTCCACTTCACTATCATCTTGTTGATTTTCACTCTCATTAGTCTCTTGTTGTTGTTCTTGTTTATGATGATTGTGATGACTTTTATCTTTGGAGTGAGAAGGTCTTTCCTCTTGTTGAACATTGAAGGCAATTGTCTTCTTCTTGTCTTCCTTCTCATCTTCCTCATTTTCCATCTCATAGGTTAGAAGCTTGCCTATGAGTTCATTATGAACTAATGTTGAGAGATCATTAGCTTCTTTAATGGATGTAACCTTTGATTCCCAAAGCTTCTTTGGAAGAGCTCTAAGAATCTTGTGATTGATGTCGGTCTTGGAATGGATCTTTCCAAGCTTCTTGAGGTTGGTGATGATGTCCATGATCCTATTTATCATCTCCATCACTCTCTCATTGGGCTTGCACTTAAATGTCTCATACTCATAGATAAGCATTTGACATTTTTGTTGTCTCACTTGTGAAGTACCTTCATGATAGTTTTGTAAAGTCTCCCACACATCTTTAGCACTATCACATCTTTGAACTCTACAATATTTTTCTATTGCTAAGGAACAAAAAGAACGATGACGACTTTTCTATTCTTTGCATTTGCTTCCTTTTGCTCTTTTGTCTAATCTTTCCTTGCAACTAGGATCTCCTTATCCCCTTCCTTTTTCATGGGAGGTGACCAACCATCAAGAACCACATCCCATAGATTGATTATCTCACTATCTAAGTAGAACTCCATTTTGTGTTTCCATAATGGATAGTCGGTTCCATCAAAGAAAGGTTTAAGACAACTAATGATTGCCTCTTGTGCCATTTGATCTAGCTTAACCACCTAAGGTTGAAAAACTTCAAGCTCTAAGCTCTGATACCAATTGAAATCCTAATGCACTAAGATGGGGGGGGGGGGGGGGGGAGGTTAATTAGTGGATAATTAAAAAAATTAAAGCTTAACAAAATAATCAATCACAGGACAAGGGATTTATAGTGGTTCGGACACAATAAGTCCTACATCCACTCCTCAATCACCTATTGGGTATTCCACTATCAATTTAATGATTTACAAGAGTTTATGGCTAACTCTAAACCTTACAAGTTGTGGTTTTTCACAAGGCTTCACCCACTAACCTACCCAAGTGTTTCTCTCTCTATAAACCCTTGACCCAAGTGTTTTAATCAATAGGACAACACTTAAACCTTTCACAAATGATTCCTAAACCTTACTCACCAAGAGTTAGCTTTACAGGGAAATCAAATAGCTCACAAGGCTCTACAAACAAGTAAATAAATGATACAAAGAAAGTATAGGTTTTACAACTCACAAAGTTGGATTAGAAGATTCAATACTTGTAAACTTGTTGATTTACCTTCTAAGAGAGTTGTAGTTGAGCTTTTATATCCCCTCTTATATATCTGACCATTGGAAGTGCATTTATTGCATATTTGCCTGTTCACCCACTTTTTACTCTTTTAAAATCGTAATAAATACCTGTCAGATAGCGTGCAATGAGCCGTTACTGTAGGTGCAACAGTCGTTTCATTTTAAGCATAACGACCAGTTGTAAAAGGCACGACTCGTTGTGATTATATAGGGCTTGCTAATATGAAGATGCACGACCCATTATTCCTTGCAACCGCCCATTGCACTAGCCACAACGACTCTTTACTTGGCTCGTTGTATATGTGCCTGGCTCGTGTAACTCACTGCTTCTTTTGGCTATTTGTTTGTTATAAGCAACGACCCGTTACAAGTCTATAACGACTCGTTACATATGTAACGATCGTTAAACTTATATGCAACAGTCGTTGCATGTACTTGACCTTGGAAAAATCCTGAAAAACATCTTACTTGAAACATTAGTTAAATTAATTGACTTAGGACTTTGATCAGTCATCAAAACATGGATTAAGTGCCCAAATAGGCCAACACCATGTATATTGCTTATCTTTTATAGTTATTTATATTTTGACATGTATATACTTCATAATTTATAAGAAGTGAAATATTTGAGTAAAATATGTAAAAATTTCTTTTATATATTGATAAAAAGATCTCTTCTTTCACAATTTTTTTATATTAATTCTACAAACAACGTAAAAATATATAATAAAATATATGAATTTTTAAATGAATGTTCTATTAATTAATAACCTCTACTATTTAATATTCTTTTGTTTCACATATCATATTATTATTCTAATTTCATGAAATCCATTTATCCACACTTATTTTACCTTGGAAATGTATATGATATATCCGCTAAAAATATGTGAATGGTATATGAAAAGTACACAATAATTATATGTACTTGTTGAAACAATTCAAATTGATTAGAATACTAATTTAAATTATTTATATAATTATTTTCAAAATACATTCATTACATTTCAATATGTAAGTATATTCTAGTTACTTTTTTTATACTTGTGGTTATCACAATTGAATAAAAAATATTTAAAATAATCCAATGGTAGTAAACACCAGGTAAAATAAAGTACTTAAAATACAAAGTTATTATAGCCTTCACCGTAATAAAAATATATATTTTTACACACATACAAATAATTGTATAAAAGTAGTGATTATGAAAGTTCTAATCAGTTTAAAAAATTTATTATTACTTATAAAAAAATTATTATTTACGAATGAATGGTTAACAAGTTTTTAATTTTAACTAAATCTATATAATAATATTATTTATATTTTTAATATACATTTAGCTAATTATATTACATCTATAATCTTATAATCAACAAATATCATCTAATTCTAAATACTAAATATTTACTATGCTTTTTAAATAAAATAATTAGCAAATGATAAATTTGCCTTTTTTCTTTACATTTTGCTCTCACGGTATAAAATTAGAAAGGAATAAGGATCAATTTGCCCCCCTAAACTTTAAGTCAAGGTTCAATACACCCCCTTTCACCTTTTGAGCTCAAATCACCCTAACTTGTCAACTTGAATCAATTTACTGTTTTTTCTATTTTTTAACTTAAAATGGTAAAAAAACATATCCAAATAAGATCATTTAGCTTTATTTTTTGAACTATAACATGTTTATTAAATACTTAATTAATTTATTTAAAAGAAAGTAATAATTTTTTAATCAATTTTTATTTTTTTATTTATGTTATAACAACTCAAAAAAAATTTTAAATAAATTATTATTATTTCAGTATATTTAAGTCTTTCAATATATATATATATATATCGTATATCAAATATAGTTCAAAAAATAGAGTAAATGATCTTTTTTTTTAATGAGTAAATGATCTTAATTTAGTAGACTTTTATAATGACTAGCAATTTTTTCACATGCTTTGCACGTGATTAATTTAACTATTAAATTTATTTTAATTTCTTAAGTTGAAATAAATAATACTCTTTTACCATAAAAATAAATAATACTCGATATTTATATATGAAAATATACAATATACTAAATAATAAAACACATAAGTTTACATTATTAATAATGAATTATTTTCATATTAAAATCAAAATAGTTAAAAAATTAAATGATTAAATAATAATTTTACATAAAGAAACACTATGAATTTAAATTATCATATTGAATTAAAATATTTAATTATAAAATATGATGTAGAAAAAAATAAATTTAGTTAAACTTTTAGATAAAATAATTTATATTAACAATAAATTAAGTTTAAAAGAAATACAATTATAAATATACATAAATACACTTTAAAATTATATACCCACTTTTAAACTAATTAAAATATTTAAATTTTAAATAAATTAATTTATATTAATAAATATTCATTTTTTGTTCAAACATTTTTTTCTCTTAAAATACGTTTGTTATAGAAGTACTTTTATAAGTAGTATATAGAAATGATTTTAAATAAAAGAATCTAATTAGGGAAAATCTAATTTCTATTACTAATATCATATTATTGTTTTTATTATTATTAAAATAAAATAGTTAGGAAATTTTAAATAGTAAATAATAGATTTAAATTTTAAAGTTTAAATGGTTAGTTAAAATCTTTTAATATAGGTGGATAATAAATTTAGTTTAAAATTAAATAAAATAATTATTCTAATTAGATTACTTATAGATGAAGTAGGATTTTGAATCCATTAGAATATTTAAAATTTAAATAATAAGATATTTATGTTAATAAATAAAAAATCATGTCCTTTTTCATTCAAAAAAGTTTTTCCTCTTAAGGTACTTTTATAGGTAGTATAGATATAGAATTTATTTATGTTATAAAAACTCAAAAAAAAAATTAAAATAAATTATTATTATTTCAGTATATTTAAGTCTTCCAATATAAACATATCTATCGTACATCAAATATAGTTCAAAAAATAGAGTAAATGATCTTTTTTTGAATGAGTAAATGATCTTAATTTAGTAGACTTTTATAATGACTATTTTTTTCACGTGCTTTGCACGTGATTAATTTAATTATTAAATTTATTTTAATTTCTTAAGTTGAAATAAATAATACTCTTTTACCATAAAAATAAATAATACTCGATATTTATATATGAAAATAAAAAATATAATAAATAATAAAACACATAAATTTATATTATTAATAATGAATTATTTTCATATTAAAATCAAAATAGTTAAAAAAATTAAATGATTAAATAATAATTTTACATAAAGAAACATTATGAATTTAAATTATCATATTGAATTAAAATATTTAATTATAAAATAAGATATAGAAAAAAATAAATTTAGTTAAAATTTTTGTACCCATAATCCTC
>CANYLF011079723.1:0-14400 GCA_948193215.1 Bocquillonia castaneifolia
ATATCTTTACTAAAGGCTTGTAGATCAGTCAATTTACTCATTTGTTAAGCAAGATGAGCATAAATAACATTTATGCTCCTCTTGAGGGGGAGTGTAACAAGTAATGACAATTACTGATGTGTACTTTATTTATTACTGTAATATAGTTAGATGGTAGATGTATATAAATACTTTAGTCTTAATAATAAAGTTCAACTTAGCTCATTTACAATAAAACTTTCTCTCTCTATCAACTATTAGTTGTTTTCTCTCACTATAATAAACTATGATAATTTCAAGTAATAGTTTATATGTTTAAAATGTATAATTTATATGTTTTTAAGATAAATTGAAAAATAAAAATGTTAAAGTGATAGTTTAATTATCTGCAATGGATTTGATCATTTTTTTGACATGGTAACTTTATTTGACCACCTTATTATTATTGGATGAAATCATCGTGCTTTAATCCAACGATGACCAAATAAGGTTATTTTACTTTTTGTAAAATGCAAGGTAATCGATAATTTACTTTTTGAGGGGAAGACGATTTCTTTATTTTAACTAAACGGTCAAGAAAATTTGTCATTTCCAAAAAAAAAAAAAAAAAACATAAGACGAAGGTTCACATGGTGGGGGGGAATGGGATATTGACACATTGACATGCACTGCAACAACAACAAGTGGAGATAAGCACACGAGGCACTCATGAATTCCCTCGACAACACATAAATAAATAAATTAAAATATTTTATAATCAGATTCAGATCTTTCTTCCCTTCTGCTTTTATTCTCACACTCAACTCAACTCAACTCAACTCAACAAAACTCCCACTCTCTCTATCAATCAAATATCATAGTAATAAAAATAAAAATGGCGTCCTCTTCTTGTTTGAGAATTGAAAATCTCTTCTTCTCGAAACTCAAGCAATCTAATTCAAATACTAACACTCTCATTTCTTCTTCTTCTTCTTCTTGTCGTCGTTTTTATTCTCCGAAATTTCCTCTGTTTACATCTTCTTCTCATTCTTTCCGCTCTCTCTCCCTCAGTGCTTCCTCTTCTTCTGCTACCATCGCCGAACCGGAAGGTATGAAAATAAATTCACTTCCTACTAAGCCTATTGAAGGCCAAAAGACCGGAACTAGTGGTCTCCGAAAGAAGGTACTATCACTATCACTATTTCTACTTCTGTTTATTCATTTCTCTGTTCTCGTTACTTATTACTATTATTTGAAATCAGGTTAAAGTTTTCATGCAAGAAAATTACCTAGCCAATTGGATCCAGGTATTTGATTATTAATTTTTATTTTTATTTTAATTTTGTGCGTTTATGATCCGATTAACATTTATTCCATGTATTCATAGGCACTGTTTAACTCATTACCTCTAGAGGATTACAAAAATGGAGTATTGGTTTTAGGCGGTGATGGTCGTTACTTCAATAAGGAAGCTGCACAGGTTTAGTTGTTATTACTCTTTTTTCTTTTTTTCTTTTTTTAAGTCTGCGTGTTTGGTTAAGTCACTTATTTATCTATCACTATCTATCTCTAATTAACGGATTTTCTTTTTGATTTGGAAAATGTAGATAATCATCAAAATTGCTGCTGGTAATGGCGTTGGTAAAATCTTAGTTGGCAAGTGAGTGCCTATGTTTCATCAATGCATTATTGCTTATTGCTTGTATAAAAATTAAGATTAGTACATTCATAGCAATATTCAGCACTGATATTTTTCTTCATTACTCTATCTATGTATGCTTTTATCATGGACATTATTATTCTATTTTGTCAGGGAAGGTATTTTGTCTACGCCTGCTGTGTCTGCTGTAATCAGAAAGCAAAAGGTCAGACCATGCTTCTCATCTAAGTTTTGAACAGTGATTATGTAACTCTCATCTAATGACCCTTACTAAATTTTAACCTTGTTATTTTTTTAATTATTATTTGGTAGGCAAATGGTGGGTTTATAATGAGTGCAAGCCATAATCCTGGGGGCCCTGATTATGATTGGGGTATCAAGGTATTGCTAGTGACTGTTTGCTTTCACACACTCAGATTATGCTTACTCAGCTCTCAATTTTATGTCTCTGTGATCTGCTTCTCCACGAGGTGACTAAGTTTCACATTGACTGAGTGGCACCTAACTTCTGCCTTTGCTCTCTGCCATTGTCCTTTCATCAGCTATTCAGCTGCATACAACTATGGCAATTAAGTGTGACAGGGACAATATGCCTGCAGTGGAAAAAAGACTATTTATCTTTACAACTTTATATTACAGCCTTTTCAGGATGTAATACCTTTTGTGTTGTTTGCATTTCTTCAAATCAATTCTTTGAATCACATACAGATCTATGTTTCTATGTCTTACGTGTTGGGAATCACTAAGCTATCATACAGTATAAAAATGATTTAATTCAAAAAATTGATCAAAGGTTCTGAAATCGTCATTTGATGTAAATGTCACATTTCTGTTGATTTTCCAGTTTAATTACAACAGCGGACAACCCGCACCAGAATCTATCACTGACAAGATTTATGGAAATACTCTTTCTGTAAGTATCGCTTATCTATCTTTCTTCACTATAATCATGTGCTTCTTTCCTTTTTGACCTTTCTTGTATGGTAAAATGAGTTTATTAGGAATGCTTTATTATATACTTCAACTACATATTTGTTGTATCCAATCACATAAATAATTAATTGTTTCACTGATTTATATTTCAAGCCAGTTGCAGCATATACAGAGGAGGATATTTTGGTTTCCTATTCTTTTGCAAGAATATGATCTGATGCAATGTTAACTCTATATGTGAGGGTTATATGTTCTTGATGAAATCCAGTTGAATTTTCTTCTCCATCTTGGGAACTCAAAATATGGCTGCAGAATCATACCAGAAATCTAAAAAAAATTAATTTTGCCTTTTTGTCTGTTTGCATGAAGAAAAGAGGTGACATATGGCATCTTACTATTCATAAGAAATCTTGCTATGCTGAAGATTCATATGCATAAATGTTCTGCAGTATGCTTCTTGTCCATTCTGCTTTATTTATTTACATCGTTTTCTAATCATTGTTTTAATATGATAGAGGGTTCATATTAATCTTTTCTTGTTATCTCAAAAATTTTCAATTTAAAGTTACAGTTTTGGACTGCAATTCAACATCTTCATCATCCATACGTTGAATATTTTAACAAGCCATTTTTTTTGAGGAAATATATTTGTGTTGTTGTTATTAGTATTATTTTTGTAATTACCTTGCAGATCTCTGAGATTAAAATCGCAGACATTCCTGATGTTGATTTTTCCTCTCTTGGAGTTACGAAATATGGAAATTTTGTTGTTGAAGTAGTGGACCCAGTCTCTGATTACTTGGAGCTAATGGAGGTTAGGAATAAGGAAGGAAGTACATCTCTAGATGGCAATTCATGTGGATTGTTCTCTAATCATGTGAGATTCTTTGCAGGATGTGTTTGATTTTGAGCTCATCAAAAGTCTTCTTTCACGGTCAGATTTCAGGTATGTGTCCTCTGCAGCATCTAATTATAGTCTTCTGGTTATATTGGTGGTTCATGAACTTGTTTCTTCCTTATTGAATCTTTAGTATGTTTAAAGTTGTAATGGTTGCTCTCTTGTAGGTTTCTTTTTGATGCCATGCATGCCGTCACTGGTGCTTATGCAAAGCCCATCTTTGTAGACAAGCTGGGGGCTAGTCTGGTATGTTCTGCACATAAAATATGTAGGAATGATTTTGAACCTTCAAAGTTAGGTTAATTTTCAATTTTTCTATATAGAATTCAATTTTAAATGGAGTGCCTCTGGAGGATTTTGGGCATGGTCATCCAGATCCTAATCTTACGTAAGTACGTAATGCCTGCAAAACTGGAAGTGAACTGTAATTCTGAAAAATGTACTGACTTTGATCATTATTTTAAAACAGATATGCCAAGGAATTAGTGGATATTATGTATGGAGAGAATGGGCCTGATTTTGGAGCTGCAAGTGATGGTATGTTGGATGAGTCAAAGAGATAGAGGGTCTGTTCTGATGCGTGTCTATTTCCTTGTTTGTACATGTGCTGAAAGTCACTTGCATTCTATGATGCATTCAGTAATTCCTTTGAAGTTCATGTTGAGATACTTATGAGTTTTGAAAACTTGCGTCGTCCAATTAGCTTTTCTACAAATACATCCATTGATCAATGAATAATAACGTCAGTTGCAAATGAAAGTTTTGAGATACCTGTGTCTTCATTGTTAACAATGCAGAAGGAAGTGGTGCTCCCAGCCTATACCATTTGACCACATGGATATAGAAAATTTTGAGAAATTTTTACTCACTGAAGACTGTACTCCTGTGGTTAAAATCAAATATGCATGAGGAAATTACTGAAACAGTTACAATGTAAAAGATGAAGAACCAATATCTAAAGCTGATATTGGAGCTGATCTAAAAGTACGGTGAGATATTCAGCGTAAAGCAGCATAGGATGCTAGCCACTAGGAGATCCAACTAGACTGCCCTAAACTTGACTATATTATATTGATATAAAGAGAGTCATTCAATATTATTCATGTATTATGAATTGAAATGATCTAATTTTTTTTGTGTGGGTGTGTATTTGGATGATATCTATATAAAAAGCTAGAGTTCCATGTTTATTTAACTAACATAAATCGACAATCTGAAAGTAGGTGAACTCGCAAACATTTATTCTGGGTATGTGCTGTTAAGAAGGGAAAGGTAGTCGAAATTCCAAACAACCATCCTCCATATCATGATGAGATGACAAGGTCAATTGAAAATTTAAAACATTAGTTCTCCCCTTTATGAGTGAATCATTTTTGAGTCCCTGTAGTTTCCATAATCATATTGTTACACAGTAACTAACAGAAGTATGCTTATACTGACTTGAAATTTAATCGTTTTCTTTATTGTTATCTAGGGGATGGTGACAGAAACATGATCCTAGGCAAAGGCTTTTTTGTTACTCCTTCAGATTCAGTTGCTATCATTGCTGCCAATGCTCAAGGAGCCATTCCGTACTTTAAGAATGGTCCTAAGGTAGGAAATTCTGCATCATTCCTTTCCGTATTTTATTTTAGAAGACACAAGAAGTGACCCATTTTTTATTTTCAGGGCTTAGCTCGGTCGATGCCAACAAGTGGTGCTCTGGATCGTGTGGCTGAAAAATTAAATCTTCCCTTTTTCGAGGTGAAGCACTGGAGTGGACTGACAACATAATGATTATTCTAAAGATGTGCGAGTCGTATTAAATGTTCTTCCTTTGGTTTCAGGTCCCCACTGGTTGGAAATTTTTTGGAAATCTTATGGATGCTGGAAAGTTGTCAATTTGTGGCGAAGAAAGTTTCGGAACTGGTTCTGATCACATTCGTGAGAAGGACGGCATATGGTAACTTTCCATGACATTTAATTACAGTGAGAGTTACAAAGATATACCAACAGTCCAACACTAAGGCTTCTTAGTTCTTACCCTTTTCATTTTACCATTTGCCATGTCAGTGGAATTCTTTCTTTAGTCTGGCTTATGCAATTTTGGTGACCGCTTAAGATCATCCTTGTTTTTCTACTTAAAAGTATTTTTCCAGACCATTGCTCAACTCATCCTATAACTGATGAGCTATAAAACCCACCCAGGCATTTTAACTTTTGTTATACATGCAGAAAATGTTCAGCCCAATATCTTACCTCATAAAAATTTGACTAAACCTTGTGTATCAACATAAGGATCGGAATATCACCCAGTAAGTCTGGTCCCTATTCCAGAAATGTGGAATTGCTTGTAACTGGCATATGATTGTCTTGGCAACTGGTTAGGTATTATTGGGTGGTGGCTGTCAAAGCACAGTTTGCTGAAACTCAGTATTCATCTGATTCTATGCATACAAATAATATGGATATGATTCGCATATCTGATTAACAAATGCCTTTTCAGAATCATGTTGTGTTTTAGTACATCATTAAAGTTGGTTCTGTTTCCTTAAGTCGTGATTTCATTTTAGAAAGGCAATGGATTGTTATTTACGCGTCTCTTTCTTTTCCTTCTAAATTTCAGTATAACGTACTGTTCTTTCTTCTGTTTTAAATGCCATAAAATTTCATTTAAAATAAAAATTTCCAACTGGCAGGGCAGTGTTAGCTTGGCTTTCAATTATTGCTCACAGAAATAAGGACAAGAAACCAGGGGAGAAGTTAATATCTGTTGCTGATGTTGTGAAAGAGTACTGGGCCACATATGGAAGGAATTTCTTTTCTAGATATGATTATGAAGTAAGCATCACAACTCCCGTTCAGTTATTTTGATCATGATATAATTACTAGTACACTTATCATTTTGGACTTCTTAGAACTCACTCGAACTCTCTTGGAGAGATGCATCTCCTGAACATTTTTTTTTGGTTTTCAAGGAGTGTGAGTCTGAAGGGGCATATAAAATGGTTGAATATGTTAGGGATTTCATCGCTAAGTGCAAACCAGGAGAAAAGTATGGTAAGTTAATGAGCAAACTCTTATTATTCATGGTTTTACTCCTAAAACATTGACCACGGTTGAATATGCAAATATAGGGAATTATGTGCTCCAATATGCAGATGACTTCAAGTACACTGATCCTGTAAGTCTTAATACAGTGAATGATTACCTGCTTTGTGTGATTTAAGGCAATTGTAATCTGAAACTGTGCCATCTTTTTATGCAACTTTTCAGGTGGATGGGAGCGTGGTCTCAAAGCAAGGAGTTCGCTTTGTTTTTACTGATGGATCAAGGATCATATTCCGGTTATCTGTATGTGCCACCATTGCGATGCTGTTCATTTCTCAGATGACATTATTTGTGACATAATTTTAATTTTTATGCATTCAGGGAACTGGATCTGCTGGTGCAACTGTTAGAATGTACATTGAACAGTTTGAACTGGACGTCTCTAAACATGACATGGATGCCCAAACAGCCTTAAAACCATTGATAGGTAAGTTTAGTGGTGTTTATGCAACTGCAAAATACTATCCTTTTGCTTTGCAATTTGCATAGGTAATAACACAAGGATAATTTTGCACCGTTAATTGTTTTTGGTTGGTTTCAGACTTGGCATTGTCTCTATCAAAGTTGAAGGAATTCACAGGAAGGGAGAAACCTACAGTAATCACATAATCACCTTCTGTTGGCTTATGCTCAAAGGAAAGTCAGGAGTTTCATTTATTTTTTCTTGGCTTTACTTTGCCATGCATATTCTTTAATCTTTATGTTCAATTTTGGCTGTCCTGTAATGATATATTATAATACAATAAAGTCTCCATGTAAAATATAAAAGAATCGGCAAATGGAAATAAAACCTCTTCATTTGGTCTCCTACCTTTTTGAACTTGACCAACTCGTTGATTTATATTTGTTGACACAAATATCAATTTTATTAATTTAAAATTAAGGGAATGAGTACGATCTCTATCGGGCGATTTCTATTTGCGTAGAAATCAAATCCTTTGATGCTTTCTTCCAAGGAAATGTGGATTAAGGGTTTATGAAGTTTGTTATTGAATCTGTTGTAGAAATCTTTTTCTATTTATGAGAAAGATGGTTGAATCTTCAAAGAGTGATGATCACAATATGAAGACTTGGACTTGATTTGATTTGAAGCCGTTGTAGTACCTTTGAAATTTGAAGAGAATTATGTAGAGCTTTCTTCACCCTCTGTTTGCAAAATCCCATACTTGATTTCTTGGAGAGAATTATGCTGAGCCTTCTTTGATGTTTTGTTTGCAGAATTCGGACGTTTATTATCTGTTCCCTATGAACATAAGGCACCTCTATTTATAGGAGAAATGAGAATGCACATATGACAATTGGACACATTTGCAAAGAAATATGTGTTTTCCTTAATTAGTCAAATATTTTATTTATTTATTCAGATGTAAAGAAAATAATATATTCTTTAATTTTAGGTAAGTAAATATTTGATACTCACCAAAATATTTTATTTTATATTATTGGATATTTTATTTAGCAATAAATTTAATTCATTAAATAATTCAAATTTGGTAATCTAATATTATAAAATCAATCCAATTTTCTTTTGGATTGAAATTTTTGTATCTACAGGTATCCCTCGAGACTTGTTTGCTAATTAATTTTTTTGTAGAGATCATATCTCTATTATTTTCTTAGGACAGTTTTTTTGACGACTTTTAAAGACTCGTTGATTATATGTTCAAGGCAGAGGTCTTGGTTGCATACACCCTTTGAATTTGCTCATTTTTGTCAATTTTTTTTTTGGTTTTAGGTCCATTTACTGAATTGATACGTACATGGATATGCCTAATTTGGCACACAATTTTGACGAGAGACTTAAGGCCTTACTTCCCTTTTTAATGATTTTATTCATCAAATATTTTCCAATTTTTTTAAGAAATATTTAATAAATCTTGAGAATTCTATAGATATAGGGTACTGAATGTCTTTAATTTACCCTAATTTATTTCTTGCTTCACGATATTGGCGTCACAACCTCCACCTTTTGAAAGAATTTTGCACATTGTTGGCTTCACCGTAGGAAGACTTTCTGACCATCATATATTGAATTTCTGCAGATTATTTGATGAATTTTTTTTCATAATTGAACAAGCTAGAGATGCATGCATGTCAACAACCTTGAATATTTGCACCAATCCACACCACTTGCTCCGCTTCCAACTTCATGAATATGGGAAGTATATGTGCATGGTTTCGTATGCCTTGGCAAATTTTGAATTTATTTTGGCTTAATAATTTGTAAAACCACTTGCATATTTTGCTGGTCATGATTAACATGTGCTATCCGAATACATCAGTGTGTCTTGGTCTTTTTTTTCCACCATTCCATTTAATAATTTTTTTTAAAAATTTTCTTGTGGATTGTGTTCAAGCTACATACTTGGGAGTGGTGATTTCCAAAATCTACACCCTTCTCAATCTTCGTAGATGTGGGGACTTTAAAATTTGGTATGCAATCTTCACAAGCTTCATAGACATGGGGACTTTAAGATTTAGTATGCAATCTTTACAAGCTTCATAGGTGTGGAGACTTCAAAATTTCAACTCGTGTCTTCAAAAATTAATATGCAATCTACACAAACTTCATAATTTGAAGACTTCAACTATCAACTTGTGGCTTCCAAATTTGGTCTGCAATCTTTACATTCTTCATAATTCGAAGACTTCAACTAGCAACTTGTGGCTTCAAAATTTGATATGCACTCTACGCAAGCTTCATAATTTGAAGATTTCAACTAGCAACTCATGGCTTCAAAATTCGGTTTGCACTCTACACAAGTTTCACAGTTTGAAGACTTCAACTTTCAACTTGTGACTTCAAAATTCAGTCTGCACTCTACACAAGCTTTATAATTTGAAATCCTCACTATTTACATTGGGACGTGGAGACTTCAATCTTCAACTTGTATCTTCAAAATTTGATCTCCAATTTACACACGATGATTGTCTTCTTGGAAATTACAAATTATGCTTCAACAAATTTCGTTATCTTGGATAATGATGTTTCAAAAATGGAAGAGGGTGCTACACTTGCAGTTTACATTCCTGTCATTAGATGTTGTGCTCCAAATTGGTCTCCTTCTAACGATGCTTCACATTTTTGGAGTTTGGACACATCAAGGGCTATTGGGAGTGACTAGAGGACGTGCTAGCAAGCAATGAACATTCATTGACTTCTACCAATCTTTACAATGCCATATTTACTTCACTATTCACATATTTTGCAAAGAAAACATCATGCAGGCCTTTTGCGAGCATAGGATCCTTCTTTTTTTGTTTTTGTTATTTTGACCGAACTTGGAATGAAACCAAGTTGCCTACGTACTTTCTTATGAAAGATCAAGTCAGACGTAGTTCAATTATGATTTTTTAAACTTTTTTTTTCTTTTTATTGAATGCCATTCACAGTTTTAGCTCATGTAGGCTAGGAGAATCGTCGAGCTCTCAAGCGTAGTACCTCCTCAAGAATTTACCGTTGATTGGTTTGACTTGCAAGCCTTCTTGATCAACTTCATTAATATGGTAGCATGCATTAAAGTCGTTAACATGTGAAAATTCTTTTAGCATGAATTCTTGAATACTTAATAGGTACCCTTGACTTTTGTGTGACAACTTCTTTAGCCTGTGTAGAAGTTCTAATTTTCTTCACAAATTTTACAGGTGTTGGCTCTTTTGCATGACCGCTCCACATCATCTGGGACTTTTTTGGAGCTGATTTTGTTGAATGAGTTCTCTTTTTCTTTCCTCTTCAATGAGTGATAAGACTCCACCCTTCCTTAGAGATACCTACTTCATCCACTTCTTCATCTTTGATGCCCCTAACAGAGTGTGAATCACTTCTTGAAGCTTTTAAAGGCTAGAGCGAGTCTTTAACATAGGAAGAATGCACATGTGCTTCTGTTGGATCAAAGTCCCCAAATTTTAAAGTTGTGGCGTGTGAACTTATTTTTGCAATTATAGTCACATTGGAGGTTGCGATGTCTTCATCAAAGACTACTGGTCCCTGTTCATGTAGTTCCATTATCTTATCCTTTAAAATGAAACGCTTTTGAATAGGATGAATAACAAGACATGATACTTATAATAGTTTGGGTCATTTACTTGATCAGCTTCCTCAGGATGTTTCATTTTAAGGAGTTGAATGAGATTAGCCTCTAATAAGTCATCTAGCATCTTGGGAACATCTGAATCATAAAAAGGGTATTTCTTTTCTGGCCTCTCCTTCAAAGTAGACATATTAACTCCCTTCTTTTCTTGCTTTTTGTCAAATTTAGTAGAGAATTTGAAGGGTGCGGTGGAAACAATCATGGATGGTTCCTTTTGCACCCTGGTGGATGTTTTACCCCCTTTGTACGCCTCTTGCACTTTTTTAGGCTGTTCAATTAGTACATCCTTACTTCTAGTGACATTGATAGATAATTCCATATCATGTGCACGTGTAGCCAATTCTTCAAAGGTTTTAGGTTCGATACCTTGAAGAATGTATAGCAATTTGAAATGCATGCCTTGAATGCACATGTCTAAAGCAGAAGCTTCAGATAGATGATCTTTGCAGTTCAGGCTCAAATTTCTCCATTTGTGGATATAGTCTATCACTGGTTCATCCTTCCATTGTTTCATTTTTGTGAGTTCTATCAAGCTTACAATTTGACGGGTGCTATAAAAGCGATGAAGGAACTCACGTTCCAATTGTTCCCATCCATCAATAGTTCTTGGCTCCAAATCTGTATACCGGTCAAAAGCATTTCCCTTTAAGGATCGAATGAATTGCCTAACCATGAGATCGCCATAGGTTCCAGTATTATTAAATGTCTCAAAAGTGAGCCACATGTTGCCTAGGGTTGCCTTTTCCATCATACTATTGAAATTTTGGAGGTTGACAGTTTGTTGAAATCTTCATAATGTCATTCTTTGAATATGGTTTGACATATGAATATGATGGCTGAGTGACAGTCTCAACCTGATCTTTGAGAGCTTCCTTGATGATATTTTTTAGTTGATCAGCGAAAATAGATCCTTTATTGAGTAGAATTTCATTTCCTTTCGTACCATTGGCAGAAGAAGAGCTATCTTTGTTTGGATCAATAGAAGAATATTCCTTCTTCTCACTTTCCAGTTATTAAGTGTCACTATTTGAAGGTCCTTTCTTGGTTAAATTGCTAACCTTTTCCATGAGGAAAGAAGTTTGTTCATCTTTTTGCTTAACCGATTCACTAAGAGCTTCTAAGATCTTGCTCATTTTGGCGACCTACTCTTCCAAAGTGACGGTGCTAGTCGTTATGGCATTCATGAAAACCAACGAATGATCTTCCTTTGCCTTTGGTGGAGATTGTGATGGTGGCTTAATCTCCTCAGTTGATTCTGGTACAACAAACACCTTTTAGAAAAGAGGGAGGTGCGGGCATATATGTCCTCGATCAACCTTTCTTTGATTATCTCCTTTGAGAAAGCATCAGTAGTAGATCGTACATGAAATGACTAGGTGCCTTGGATGGATAACCATAGTTATTTCTTGAAGCTATGAATCTTGATTGTTTCAAAACTTGAGATTTTTGTGGAAGAAAGAAATGAAAGGTAGAGATGTCTCATTGGGTGTGCCAAAAATTTGTTCACGTAAATTTTTTGTCCTAAAATTAAGAAAAAGAAAATAGGCACAAATATCAATTCTATGAATGGGTACAATCTCTATTGGCCAATTTCTATGTGTTTAAAAATTAAAACCTTTGATGCTTTCTTCCAAGGAATTGTGGATCAAGGGCTTATGAAGCTTGTTCTTAAATCCGTTGTAGAAATTGTTAGCACCCATACGTTTAATTTAATTAGTTTAATTCTTTAAAAATTGAAAAGGGTAGTTCAGAAAGTTATTTTAATTTACTTTTCTATTGGTATGTGATAAATAATTATACGAACTCGTTGTAAAAATTTGAGACCAAACCGAGTTCGAATAGTGAGTAATTGTGATTTGGACTAAACTGTAAAAAAATAAACTTCAGTTCCTATATATAGGTTGTTTTTGTGGAGGATCTGATTGAAAATCAGAAACTTCAGAGAAATTGCCTGTTCAGCCCCCCAATTCTCTGTCGACTGCCATTGTAGCACCAGATCATTTTCCGGCCATAATGTTTGATCCTGAACACCTCTGTCGACTCACCATATATCAAAACAAAGGTTGTGGAGTCCTCTATCAATTGGTACCATCAATTTGAATTTTCACTGGTGATTTAAAGAGAAACGATGATCGCAAATTCAGGTTACCATCGACCTCCATAGTTCGGGTAACTCTGGTGTTCATTGGTCCAAATTGACTTAGGAAAATTGTAAATCGTAAAAAATAAGTGGGATTACAAACTAAAATCAACCAAAATGGTGTCAGAATCCGGCTGAACGACGACGAAAACAAATTCGGCTTCTTTGACTTTCTCTCTTCTGTTTGATGCGCTCCAGACCTCCTTTCAGCATGTGGCTTGCATTGGTAGATTCCCCAGCTTTTGTAGTTCATTTTTGAAAAGTTTGGTGGCCGTTAGCTGCCACCAGCCAGCACGTGGGGCCCCACCCATAAAATTTTAAACATATTTTTATAAAATTCTAAAAATTAGTTTGGACAATTTTCGTGAAGAAACAATAGTCAAATAATGTGTAGATTTTAAATTAAAAATCCTGGAAGTTAATAAGCGATCTATGAAAAATTCTGAAACGCGTTAGAAATGTTAGTATTAATATGTTTTAGCTTTAAATAGATGATTTAGGTGATAAATAGATGAAAATGGGTTAGAAATGTATTTTTGATAATTTATAAGAAATTAATGTAATTATTAAACGATGCATATTGTAGGTTTATATTTCAAAAGAAATTGATAAAAATAAATAATATATGAAGTGAATAAGAATTTTAATAATTAAATGAAAATGATAATACTAGATATACTTAAGGTAATGCTAGTATTAATAGATAAATAATAAATAATAATAATAATATTATTATTATTATTAATGATAGTAATAAATAGTATAATAATGTAAATTATGAAAAAATGATTTTTAAGGAATTCCAAGAATTAGAGTTACGTGGATAAGGTAAACTTTACCATTAATCTTAGAAAATATATTATATAAAAAGTTAAGATCACATCAAGTACACTTGAGCATAATAGTATAGTTTCATAGTATTAATTGTTTTTTTTTGATTGAATATATGTATGTAGAAAAGTTGATGAAGATTAAATGTGGAAACGTAGAGGAAAAGATATAAGTAACTGGCTAGAGATTACGGAATTAACCTCCAGGTGAGGGAAATTACTTATTATGTATGGGAACATTATGTATCCCTGAGTTATTAAGTGTTGATTGATTGTTTTATATATGATTGAGTGTTATTGTGTGTTTGAATGATGTGGTAATTGATTGTTGATTAATTATTAAAAGTAATTGATAACTGTGTTTGTGCTTACTATACTTATTGAATTTCTGTTGTTTGGAATTGAATATATAAAATGTTGAGTGGCTAGTAGTTTCTGCACTGAGTGTTTAATCTCACCCCTTCTCCCAATAAATCAGTTTTGCAAGAGTTATACAGAGGACTGGGAGTTTTCGAGTAAAGCTCTATGATGCTAGACTTCAAGGATCCAAGGATGTCCTTTATACTAGTTGAGAAAATTCTTGATAATGTATTAGATAATTAAGCCTCTTACTAGATAAAGTACCTTTTTTTTAGAAAACTTGTAGACTTGCATTAATCAGAAGAAAAAGTAACATCATGCAGGAATTTGGGGGTGGGGGGGGGGGGGGGGGGGGGGGGGGGGGGGGGGGGGGTTTTTTTTTAAATAACACAGGTTTGAGAAAGGAAAAGAAAACGAAGGAAAAACAAAACAAAACAAGA
>CANYLF011079987.1:0-12271 GCA_948193215.1 Bocquillonia castaneifolia
GCTTCCTCTTCCTCGTTCCATAGAGCAATCAAACAAGCATTGTCATTGATTGAGCAACATCGAGAGCTTTCTTCTTTAGCCTCATACTCTTCTTGTTGATGTGAGAATGTTTCTTCAATATTTACGCACACATCAACTACAGCATAATTGTTGGAGCCATACATGGAATTAAGAGAATTCCATATATTATGAGCATTTGAGCATGAACAAATCTTAGCATATGCATCATCACATAAAGAGCTTCTTAAAATGTGCATTGCTCTAATGTTTGAGGAAAACAAATGCAAATCATCTTCATTCCAATTTGCTCTTGGAATCTCCACTTGTTTTCCATCGATCCATTTGGTGGGTGGCTTCCATTCTTCTTCTATACAATCCCAAGCATCAATTTCACCACTATCAAGATAACATTCCATTTTAATTTTCCAAAATGCAAAGTCATCACCATCAAAATAAGACTTGAGACCATACAATCCACTTTCACTCCTCATGGTTGCTTTGACTCCCAATGAAGGTTAAAATGAGCAACAAGGCTCTGATACTAATTGCAGAAACCAAGAGGGGGGTGAATTGGTTCAGAATTATAAATTAAAAAATGATACAAGAATGAATTAGGGAAGAAAAGAAGACCACAAAAGATTTATAGTGGTTTGGACCCAACTTGTCCTACATCCACTCTCCCAAATGCACAATTTAGGGTTCCACTATCCACCAAGGATAATAAGGAGATTTACAAGGATATCTCCAACCTTTACAATGAGTTTTACCCAAGGCTAACTCACAAACCCTAGTGTTTCCAAGAGGCTAACACCAAACCTTTACATAGAGAATTCTTAGGCTCTCTCCAAACCTAACCCTAGTGTTTTCCAACTCACAATGAATTGACACTAGTACATGGATAACTAATTCACTCAACCCAAGCAGCAAATGCTCTAGAGTTCTAGCTACCCATAACCAAACAACCAAATAGTTAAAAATGATTGAAAAATAATATTACAAGAGTTTGGCTATCAAAGAATTAATGGTCTTACTAAAAGAACACTTATGATGGGTATTTATAGCCAAAATACCCAAAACTAGCTGTTAGAAACAACACAAAGTGTGTCTCTAACGACTAGTTGCTTTTCAACAAAAGCACTCAAAACTGTCAGGTCGCGGGTGCGGATTGATGGTCATGCGCGCGATCTATCCAACGGCTAGTTTTTGTAGGGACTCCATTGAATGTCGTGGGGGAAACATCTCTAACCGCATGTACGAAATCACTGGATAGGGGATGCCTTTTGAGAAGCGGCTAGATGCCTTGATGAGTGGCTCTCTATTTGATGAGCGGCTCTCTGTTTGATCAAACCACATGTGCGAAAGAAGATACCTTTTTAGAAAGAGCGGCATGATTGCTTTTTACAGCGTCTTCTTCTTTGATCAAACCACTGGAGATTTTAGTGATGTCATTGAGTAGCGGCTTGATTTCATTTGAGGAGCTGCTTCTCTCTGATAAAATCGTAGGGGTGATTTAATCAATCGCGGGTGCTACTTTGAACCTTCAGAAAGGAGCTCTCTATTTCTTAAATCACGGGTACAATTTGGTTATGTCATGGGCCCAGTTCTAAATGTACAGAAGCCTCCTAATTTTGTACCAAAAAGTCTGGGCGCGATTTCCTTTTCACGGGCATGCTTTGTCGCTGGTCGCGGGGACAATCTTTACATTGCGAGCGCGGTATAATGCCCCGGGCGCGGCTCCCCTTATCACGGGCGTGATTTGCAGGAATCATTTAAAAGTAGCTTGGTTGAAAACCTACACACTTAGGAACTTTGTTAGACAAAGATAAAGGGTTTTTAAACTCAAAATAAGATGGATTGATGCCACTAAAGCCAACAAGGGAGCTGGTGGAGCTCAGGCCAGTGAGCAGCATGCTGGTCGTGAGACTGAGAGTCAGCCAGCTGGGGGTGATGAAGAGGACTCTCAGGAGTCTTAGGATGGGGAAGAGGATGAGTAAATTTCCTTGTTTCTTTATTTGAACTTTGATATGTACCTGTATTTTATACACTTGACAAATATGTAAATGTATGCATGGTTATTTGAACATTGTGAATGCATGTATGCATGTTTCTATTAGTAAATGCATGCAAACTTTCTAGCTAAAACTTATGTGCACATATGATTTTGTGGATTTATGTATGCATGTATGTATTTCTTGTGATTTCAAATCATGCATGTATGAAATTTTGGGCATGGAATCCTCCTAGAACCCCAAGAATCTGCATTGATCGTTGAATCGCTAAAGAGAATCGAGCAAGGGCCCAATACCACTTAAGGAGTGGCGTTTGCCCCCAACGCCACAAAGGGACTGGCGTTTGGTGGTAACGCCACTTTCCTATTGGCGTTGGTCCAAAATGCCAGTCTTTCGTCTCTTGGGCTATTTTTCACGATTTCCACACTATTTTGACTCCTTTCTGAATCATGACTTCCCCAGACTTCATGGTTTATAAAATAGGACCTCCTAGGGCAGCTTTAAACCATTAGAAAACATCAAACAGGCTCCTTATAAGTTCTCCTAAATTGCAAACATGTTTCAAAAGTCTGCAAATACTCTTAGGAAACACATAGGAAGCATGGAAACTAAAACCTGGAATTCCTTAGACCAAAACCACCTAGCAGAGTTTAGAGCTTTCTTGAATTTCCCATTCGACACCAAACTCCTTCATTTAGCTTTAGAATGCTGGAGTACCAAAAACCATGTCTTCCATTTTAACGGAGTTGAGCTATCCCCCCTGTTTGAAGAATTCGAAGGCATCCTTAACAAATTACACCACTCTAATGCTCCTCTAGCATTACCCTCTATCTATAATCAAACTCCAGACTCTCTAGCTGGTTTCTTTAGAATAACTCTAGGTCAGATACTACTGTGCATCGAGGGTCAACCTCTGCTGACTCAACCCTTATTGGAATTGGGGAGTTCCAAGCCAAAGAACAGTAGGTGTTGGCAAAGGATCACTAGTTTCTGCCTTTATGCACAATTTCTACTAGTTTCTACTGAAGGTAGAGGTAACTTCTAGATTGCCCATGTATTAGGACAAGTTACGAGCGGTCATAACCCTTTCCCTATCATCTTGCCTGAAACCATAGTCAGCTTAGACTCCATCAAGCATACTCAACGCCTCCGGGGCAGCCCATTACTTCTTCAGGCATGCATTCTCTATCTTTCTTCTATATTCTTCCCTACCTACCCTGACTACTTCATTCTGACATCTTCTTAAGGAAAAGCTGGGCGTATTGATGCCCCAGGTAAACCCTACAGCTTACAGGCCTCGACAGTTTCAAGCTAGAGGACATGTGCTGTCCAAAGCTGAACATGCTGGATTAATGATTTCTAGTTACTGGACCAACTTTCTCTTATCGAGGAATGGAGAGTTGATATGCTAGCATTGTCCATGGTGGAAATTGAGCTTCGTCACTATCTCTGTGATAGACAACTGTGTGCAGATTGCCAGCTTTGTTACTGTCACCTTTTATACCCCATCAAAAGTATGCAGGCAAGGTTCAAAGAATATTGCATCCTGTTCCATCCTTTACTCCTTATGTTGTTACTCCATTCTTTTTGTGGGAGATCCATTCTCATTGGGCTAGTAGATCTTTCGCAAGGAATCTGAGCTTCACCCAAAGACCCACTACTGATGATGAATACAAGGCTTGGGTTGATCTGGTAAGTACTACTGTTGGCTTGTTCATATTTTGCAAATGTGGATCTCATGACATGGCTTTGCTTGTAGGCTGAGTTGTCTGATGATGAAGGCAAAGGCATTGAACTGTATGTTACAAGCAACAGAAATAATGCAAAAAGAGCAAGAGAGGATGCAAGGAAGGAAATGAATGCAAGCTTTGATAACATCAAGTGGCCAAAGAAACAGAAGAAGAATTAGGTCTCATAACCATTTTATTTATTAATGCAATGTTTTAGCTTTTTAGTTATGTAGATACAAAATCAAGTACTATAAGGAAGTTTGACACTCTTCTTTTGTAAAAATATTCATTTTATTAATATTAGCAAAATAAGCGTACTTTAGCTTTTACTTTTGATGTTACTGCTTCCTTACTTTCTTCTCTCATTGCCTTAATTTTTGCCAAGACTGCCTCTTTGTGAGATTTTCACCCTAGCAAGCCTTTTTTCCTAAAATGCCTTTTTGCAAGGTTTTCACTCTAGCGGGCTCCCTTATTTTGCATGAGCTGCCCAAATGGGTTTTCAACCATCGGGATTTATTATTTTCATACTAAAGGTAGTATTTCTTAAGATGATCAATGTTTATGGGTTGCTCAAACTCGTTCCCTTCTAGATCTGAAATCTTCATAGCTCCCTTAGACATGATCTTCTTGACCAGATACGGACCTTCCCAATAGGGCTTTAACTTCCCTCGAGGATTGAATGTAATGGGCCTGGCCTGCTTCAACACCCAATCTCCTTCTTTGATTGGCCTAACTCTGACTCCTTTGTTGAAAACCCTTGCTATTCTTTACTGATACACTTGTGTATGATGAAGAGCCTTCTTCCTCCTTTCCTCTAAAGACAACAGCTGCTTGTACCTTGCTTCAGCCCACCATGCTTCAGGAATTTGAGCTTTTAGTACCACTCTCAATGATTGAACCTAGGATTCAATTGTCATTACTGCTTCACCTCCAAACACCAATGAATACAGTGTTTCCCCTGTTGTACTTTGTATGGTAGTATTGTAACCCATGATTGCAAAAGGTAGCTTATCTACCGAATCCTTGTAGGTCTTCACCATTTTGGCCAGGATCTTCTTAATAGTCTTGGTAGCTACTTCAACTGCCCCGTTAGCTTGTGGCCTATAGAGTGAGGACTTGTGATGCTCAATCCTTTCTTTTTCTAGCAGATCTGTAGTTTCTCCCTGGAATTACACACCGTTGTCTGAAACAATGTGATGTGGCTTCCCAAACCGGTTGATGAGCATCTTATTAATGAACTTAGCCATACTCTTCGCTGTGACTGTAGGCAGTGAGAGGACTTCCACATACCTCAAAAAGTACTCAATAGCCACTATGATGTACTTATGACCATTAAAAGCTATCGGCTTTATTTCTCTAATGATGTCTATCCCCTAAGCTGAGAATGGCCAAGGAGATGTTAAATTATGGAGCTCGGTTGGTGGCAAGTGTATCTTATTCCCATGCAACTGACACTCATGGCACTTTCTAACCATGTTGATACAATCTCTATCCATTTTATCCCAGTAGAATCCCTATCGGACTATCTTCTTTGCTAAAGTATGCCCGCTCATGTGAGGTCCACACACTCCTGCATGAATCTCCTTCATGACTTCTTCCACTTCATATTGATCCAAACATCAAAGTAGTACTTCATTTAGAGCCCTTTTATAGAGTATCCCTTCATGGTAAGTTTAACTTCCCTTAGGGCGTGTTTCTGCTTCCCATTAGCTCCTTCCAGATACTCCCTTTTCTCCAGGAATTTTAGGATCTCATAGAACCATGGCTTCTCTTTTGGTCCATTCACAATCATTACCCGTTTTCCTTGGTAGCAGGGAATTCTGGCTTTATACATCACTAGAGGTTTCATGGCTACCTCTCTAGGATTGTCCCATATGGATGCCAAAGTTGCTAAAGCATCTGCCATTTGATTCTCCTCCCTTGGCAGGAGTGTAAAGGTACAATTAGAAATACTCAGGGTGAGCATCTGAATGTACTCTGCATAAAGCTTTAGTTTCTCATCTTTTACTTCCCAATTATCTGAAGCATGATTAATGATCAACATTGAATCTCCATACACTGTGAGGTTCTTGACACCTGCTGCAATGGCTGCTTCCAAACCAAATACACATGCTTCATATTCAGCCATGTTATTGGTGACTTTGAAATCTAACCTCTTAGCCATGGGAAAACTTTCTCCTTCAGGCGTGATCAGGATTGCCCCCACTCCAGCTCCTTTATGGTTCATTGCTCCATCGAAGTACAGCTTCCATTCGTCTACCTCTATCAGATTTAGTGACTCATCTAGGAGCTCATATTCCCATGTTTCTTGCCCTTCTAATGGATTAAGAGCCAGAAACTCTACCATTGCTCCCCTTGATAGTTTTCTTGGTCAAGTACTGTATGTCAAACTCAGTCAGTAATACCAACCACTTAGCATGCTTCCCTATTAACACCGGCGCTTCATACAGATAACGTAGCGGATCAACCTTTGCTACAGCTTGAACCTGGTAATACTGATAATAATGCCTTAGCTTCCGTGTTGTCCATATTACTAACAAGCAAGTCTTCTGAATAATGTCATATTTTGCTTCATAAGGTAGCAGCTTTCTATTAAGGCAGTAAATAGCATGCTCTATTCCGTCTTCATTCTCTTGAGCAACCATTGCTCCTATGCCATCATTTTCCAAGGCCAAGTACAGTATCAATGGTCTCCCCACCCTGGGAGGTTGAAGGATAGGTGGATTCATTAAATACTTCTTGATCATGCCAAATGCCTTCTGACATTGTTCATCCCATTCAACCTTCTGACCTTTTCTAAGCAGCTTGAAAATTGGCTCACAGATCATAGTTAATTTGGAGATGAACCTGCTGATGTACTAAATCTTCCCTAAGAAACCCCTGACTTCTTTCTCAGTCTTTGGAACTGGCATCTCTTGAATGGCTTTCACCTTGTCTGGATCTACCTCAATCCCTTTCTAACTTATAATGTGTCCTAGGAGCTTTCCGGATGTCACCGTAAAAATGCATTTCTTCGGGTTGAGTCTGAGGTTGTACTTCTCAACTCATGCCAAGAACTGGTCTAAAGCTTCAAAGTGATCTTCTCTAGTTGAGGACTTAACCATCATGTCATCTACATAAACTTCGATCTCCTTGTGCATCATATCATGAAATAAAGTTGTGGCCATCCTTTGGTAGGTTGCCCCCGCATTCTTGAGTCCAAAAGGCATGACATTGTAGTAGTAAACACCCCATTCTGTGATGAAGGCTGTCTTAATCTTGTCTACTAGTGCTATCATTATCAGGTTATAGCCAGGGAAGCCATCCATAAAGGAATATGGCGCTTGTAGCTGCACTATCAATCAGAACATCAATGTGAGGTAGGGGAAATAATCCTTTGGCGATGCTTTGTTCAGATCCCTATAATCTACACACATCCTAACCCCTTCCATCCTTCTTAGCAACTGGAACTATGTTAGCCAACCATTCTGGGTAAGTGACAACTTCCAAGAATTTAGCCTTGATCTGTTTTTCAACTTCCTCTTTAATCAGCTTGGCCCATTCTAGTCTGAGTCTTCGAAGATTTTGTTTGACTAGCTTCTTGGTGGGATCTATAGGGATACGATGTTCAGCGATCATCTTGTCAATACCTGGCATGTCAACATAGGTCCATGTAAATACACCTTTTCTTTTATTTAATATTTTTTAAAATTTTTCTCTCTCATTAGTAGTAATATCAAATGCAAGACTTATTTCCTTTGGTTGTTCTTTTGTGCCAATATTAATAGAATGTGTTTGCATAGAATTAATGTCAAAAATGCTTATGGTATGATTTATGCAATGCACAGTGCCATCAGGTAAAACATCACACAAGTAAGTGAAATTACTATTCATATCATTGACCTTAGAAAGAAAAACATAATTGTCCTCAAACAAATCGGACGTTATTACATCAGTTTCAGCGGTTTCATAAAACAAATGAACTAAAGAGCTCTCTATGAACTAATCTAACTCAGAAATTACAGCAACATCCTTGGGGTCGATTAGCTCTTCTATCTTCATGTCTTGGATTCCCTCAAGCATCATCTTCTCCATAGCATGCACATGCAGCAAGTCTTTGAAGATCTCAAAGCCAGGCACTTAAATCTTCCTAAAATCTACAGGTTCAGCCTTTGCTTGGTAAATAGTGCCACTTTTGGGAATAAAGAAATCTTCAAGGGTCTTGCCATCTTTAGCTATCTTCTCTCCTTTATAGCCCAAGCCCTTTTTGCTTGTTTGCATCTTGAAGTCAGGCAACTGTGTGATACCCTGTTTGTTCTTTCCCAACCCCAATGCAGGCAGGTAATCCATCTTCTTCATCATTCGATTAACTGTAGAGTTTCCCAGTTCATCAAAGATAACTATACTCTGAAAGCCCATGGTGCAATTATTATTTGGGCGGTAACTTTTAGCACAACGACTGATGTGGCAGGTTCAGCCAAAATGGCCAGGACTTCATCCTGTTAAGGGAACTTGATCTTCTGATGAACCATGGAAGGTACTCCTCCTAAAGAATGGAACCATGGTCAACTAAGAATGATAAGAAATGTCATAGGAATGTCTAACATAGTGAACTCAACTTTTAAAACAATAGGACCAGTTTTAACCTTTGCAGCGAATGTGCCTTCAACCGCCCTTTTGGAGTCATCATAAGCCTGAATAACCAGGTCGGATGGCTTCAAATCTTCTCTATCTATCCCCATCTTAGAAAGAAGCTTAGACGAGCAGACATTAACGGATGAACCATCATCAACCATGACACAAGAAGTTCTTTTCCCATTCACTTCAACTGCAATGAACAAGGCTTTGTTGTGATCCCTCCCTTCTAAAGGTAAGTCTTCATCAGAGAACGTTATCTCCCCTTTCTTCCTTTTAGCCATGAGCCTTATCACTTCATCCAAAGTAGTGGTCTCAGAAACTGATATCTGAGTCAAAGCCTTAACTAATGCCCACCTTTGAGACTCAGAGGAAACAAGCAATTCCCATATGCTTGCATTAGTCTTGGTTTTCTTAAGTTGCTCAAACACAATATCAGCTGAGGCAGTTTCCTCTATCACTCCTTTCTTAAGTTCTTTGTTAACCTCCTTTTGCCTGCCCAATTCCTTCCTTTTAAAATCTCTCCCACTTCTAGCAACCAAAGCGGGTTCAGTATCGATAATTTGCATCACATTATCGATTTCAAGTTCATCTTCATCTGAACTGTACCAAGTGTCAAACTTAAAGTAATCCTTTATCTTTCCATCTTTCGTAGTCTAAATCATATAGGAATCAACCTCATCCCTTGGGAATCAAATTTTCTTATCAATCTCCTCACATAAGGTACGAATATCCTGCTCAATACCAGTTGGCACCTCTTCTTTGTCTAGGAACTTTTGCCAAGCATCAACTCTGTCCCAATCCTTCACATGCTCACCCCAGTTCTTGGGCCATGGTGTGTCTGTCATACATGTCAAACTCTAGACCCAAGGTTAGTTCAATCTCAAAAAGTAGGACTGCAGATGGTGGATGCTTTAGGTACCGGACTTTATAGTTAAACTTGCCTGAAGGTTGGCCCAAGAAATCCTCCACATACTCCTGTTTCTATTCAGGTACATGATGCACATCTTCAAAGGAATCCCACGCCTGCTTGAGAGCTTCCTCTTCCTCAATCGAATCATAATCAACAAAACCCCATATCTCATCTAAATCTTCATTGGTGAAAGAGGCCCATACTTCATTTTCAGTCACACCTGAGTCAATGCAGCCAACTCTATTTGGTGGAGGAACATTGTTGTAGGTAGGCAGTGGGTTATTTTTGGTGTTTGGTTTCTTAGAATCAGGGTCCGTGACTTTCTTTCCATCTATAAGTTCTTGAATGGAGTGTTTGAGGTTGATGCGGTTGTCAGTTGCGTTGCCTTGCACCTGATGGAAGCGGCATAAGGCATTTAGGTTATATAGTGGTGAGCTAGTGTTTGGTGGGTTTTTGGCTAGTTTGGTTTTCAGCAAGCCTTCTCTTTCAAGTCGTTCAAAGACTTTGGACAAGGGTTTGTTGAAATTGGAAAATCTATGATTGGTTTTGACTGCATGGACTTCCACATCCTTAGTAGATTGTGCATGAGCACGGCTTGAACCTGGAGCCTATCATCATAAAGTTCTACAAAGTTCCTTGGATTCATCAGTTGAAGCTTCTCAACCCATGTAAAATGCAAATTCCTAGCAATGATTCTGAGATTCTGACCCGATCTCTCTCTGAAGGCTTGTTGGGCATCAAGGCTACCTTGTTTCTCCATCTGATCAGGAATTCAGAAAAAGTCTCACCATCTTTCTACTTACTCATCTCTAAGTCCCTTAAGGAAACTTCCAGGGCAGCATTGTAGGAAAACTGACCCCTAAAAGCTTCATTAAGAGTCTTCCAGTCGGATTTAGTACTGGTTGGCAAGGCATGATACCAGTTAAAAGCTACACCTTCCAAAGTCAATGGGAACAAACCCAATTTCTACTTAGCATTGAGAGTGGTGGTCGACATGATGGTGATGTATTGCTTCAATTGTAGCTCAGGGTCGTGCGACCCATTGAACTTAGTCACATCAGGCATCTTGAACTTAGGAGGGAGTCCAGTTATGCCATAGAGACCCAAGCTGTCAAAGTCAAAGTCCTGGTCCTTCCCCCTTACCATCTCCTAGAGCTTCTCCACCTTCTTAGTAAGAGCTTCAAGGGCCTCATTATCAGGATTCTTCTCAGTCTCATCATAACTGCTATTAGTCTCTCGCTCTTCATCCCTTTCTTTTAGAGCCTTTTTAATGGCATTGTCCATCATGTCTTGCAAGGCTTTCTAGCTTCTTCACTCAATCCAGCCATGGCGCTTGGGGAAGTTGGAGTCTTTGGAGTCTGTTGGTGTGCGTTGTGAATGAGGCATCCGGCTTTTCTTGCCCATGAGGCACTAGGAGGATCTATATTGCTACAAAATAGAGGGTTAGCATGCTATGACATGTGTATGCAAGAATGCATGTATGCATTAATGCAAGCAACACATAAGGACACAAGTAGTAAATGTTAGTCAGACACATATACTACCAAGTGGTAGACCTTCCAGCCTTATTTCTCCTACACACGTATTTATTTGGCAAGTCAACATTCCTAGGAATTGGCTTGGGCTAACACATCAACATGGGATGTTATTGCCGACGTAGCATGCACGTTTGCACACAAAAGAAGCTCTCAACATACAAACCAAATAATAAGTCATTATTATGACCTTATCCCATATCTTTGTCTTAACGAATTCCCTTAATGTTCCCCTTGTTCTGGGGCCATTTTAGCATCAGTCAGGTACAATTAGACCGACACACCAACATCCCTTTCTCAAAGGTAGTAGTCAAAGTCATTCTTCCCAATTCTAAATGACCCTATGCTGTAAAGTTGCACTAGTTAGGTACAATTTAACTAGTACTTCCTCCATATGCGATAATTAGGCATTGAGTTAAAATAATAGCACTAGACTCGGGCATTATAACAGCTTCATGGCATCACATAACAAAGCAATCATTTGGTAAGTCCTAGAGGAAGTTGCTAGGGTCATTACATGGCTTCGGCCAGGTTCGACTAAAAGAAGGTTCCCATAGAAGGTGAACTCCCATTAACCAGCGACGGTAGGACATTCAGCTCAGAATTTCCCATTAATTATCACTCATTAACCATAACAAAGATGGTAAGTAATAGTAGGACAATTCCATCTATGAGTGGTAGCCATTGATTTTGCCTCCTATGAAGAACTCTTGTAAATCATAGGCGACTAGACCAATGGTACCCGCGAGGTAGGGTGTTTTAATGCAAGAATGAATACAAAGGAACTAGAGTTTAGCATAATAAAAAGAGTATTGGTAGAATCACTTGAATCATAGGTCTGTCTATCAAAGGTCCCCAGTGGAGTCACCAAACTGCAAACAAGGAGGTTTCACCTCAGAGCCTGAGCCATGACTAGTAATTACAGTACTGTGTGTTCAGCTGTGGGACTGAAGTGGTAGTCGCCACCCGAACCGGCATCGGGAATGTCTTACAAGGTGTACATCCCAATTCCTCTCAAGAATATGAAAGATGCATTGACCCCAGAGATTCATGGATCTGACCTATCAATTCTTGGACGTGATTCTTACCCAACACTCTTAGTATTATGCTTACCTTCATTCCTTCTACAAAGCAATAAAAAGCATACAACAATTATGACCTACCTTTTTACATATACACATGGAAGAGTGAGTTTCTAATAACAAACAAGAGTTAATTTTAAGAATTACAAACTATCATTAAGGTCAATTTACATGCAAAAGAGCCATAACAAGCACATAGCAATCAACACAGCAACACAACCTAGGGTTTCTACTGTTTTAGACCTAGATCATTACCAAATAGCATTAATTAACCAATTACATGCATAAAAAAACCTAATCAATTACCAAAGAAAGTTCAGAAGCTTACCTCGTTGCTGCATTCCACGTGAAGGCTACTGAATACCCAATTGTAAACTTGTGAAACCAT
>CANYLF011080266.1:0-17167 GCA_948193215.1 Bocquillonia castaneifolia
CACCTTCTAGAACACACTTTCCCTACACCACTCCTCATATTTATTTCTACTAACTATCTAATCCAACTCTCATACTTCTTTTACAAATAGCTCCCTTAACTTTTCTTACAACTAGGTCCTTACTACCCCAAACTTCCATAACTTAGATGCTCCCTAAAATCACTCTACCAATTAATATTATGCAATGCATTACATACAATTATGGTGCAATTGTCATGATATGATTAGTGTTTATCCTCTAATCTAGAAACTAGGCCGTGACAGTTACTGAGTTGAAGGCTCAGCTTGTGGCATTAGACATTCGGACTGAAGGAGCTGGTGGGGTCCAGATTGGTGAACAGCATACCGGTGGTGAGACTGAGAGTCAGCCAGCAAGTGGTGATGAGGAAGACTCTAAGAGTTGGAGAAGGAGGAGGATGAGTAGATGTCATTGTTTCTATTTCTGAACTTCGATATGTACCTTACCTGACACATTTGGTACAAGTATGCGAATGTATGCATGATTGTTAAACATTATGGATGCATGTATATATGTTTCTTATACTACCATTAGTGAATGCATGCAAATTTTTTAGTTAATTCATATGTATGCACGCGATTTTGTAAATTTATGTATGCATGTATGTCTCTCTTGTGATTTCTTATAATGTATGTATGAAATGTTGTGCATGGAATCCCCCTAGAACTTCAAAAATCTATGTCGATCTTTGAATCACCAAAAGGAGCTAAGCTAGGGCCCAACACCACTCAGGGGAGTGGCATTTGCCACCAACGCCACTAAGGGACAGGCATTGAATGGTAACGCCACTCGTTTGATTGACGTTGGTCTGCAACGCGACTCCTTCCTCTTTGGGCTTTTCTTCACGATTTTTCACTCTGTTTTGACTCCATTTCGAACCAGGACTTCCACAGACCTCGTGGGTTATAAATAGAACCTTTAGGGCAGCTTTAAATTATTAGAAAAACACCTAACACACTCTTTAGAAGTTCTTCTGAATCACAAAGATGTTCTGAAAGTCTGCAAACACTTTTAGAAAACATCTAGGAAGCAAGGAAACAGAAACCTGGAATTCCTTAGACCAATACCACCTTATAGAGTTTAGAGCTTTCCTGAATTTTCCATTCGACATCAAACTTCTACATATAGCTGCGGAATGCTGGAGTACCAAACATCATGTCTTTTGCTTCAATGGAGTTGAACTGTGCCTCTTGTTTGAAGAATTTGAAGGTATTCTAAGCAAGATACACTGTTCTAATGCTCCTCTAGCATTGCCTTCTGCTTATAATCAAATTCTGGAATCTCTAGCTAGTTTTTTTAGAATAACCCTAGGTCAGATACTTCCATGTATTGAGGGTCAATCTCTCCTGGCCTAACTCCTGTTGGAATTGGGGAGCTCTAAGCCAAAGAATAGCAGGTCTTGGTAAAGGATCACTAGCTTCTGTCTTTATGCACAATTCCTATTAGTTTCTACTGAAGGCAGAGGTACCTTTCAGATTGCTATTGTTCTGAAACAGGTTGAGAGTAGTCATAACCCCTTCCCAATCATCTTGGCTGAAACCATTGTTGGTTTAGACTCCATTAAGCATACTCAATGCCTTCGAGGCAGCCCATTACTTCTCCAGGTATGCATCCATTATCTCGCTTCTATGTTCTCTTCTATTAACCTTAATTGATTTATTCCGACACTTCTTTAACCAGATTTGGTTGAAGGAAAAGCTAAGTGTATTGATGCCCCTAGTAAACCCTACAACTTACAGGCCTCAACAGTTTCAATCCAGAAGACATGTGTTGTCCAAGGCTGAACGTGCTGCATTAGAGATTTCTGGCGGTTAGACCAACTTTCTCCTATCCAGGAATGAGGAGTCGATCTCCTGGCATTGTCCATGGTGGAGATTGAGCTTCGTCACTACCTCTGTGATAGACGACTGTGTGCAGATTGCTAGCTTCAGTACTGTCACCTTTTACATTCCATCTAGAGTTTGTAGGCAGTCTGGCATGGCTCAAAGAATATTACATCATGTTCCATCCTTTACTCCTTATGTTGTTACTCCATTCTTCTTAAGGGTTCTCACTGGGCTAGTAGATCTTTTGCAAGGAATCTGAACTTTACCCAAGGACTAACTACTGATGATGAATACAAGGCTTGGGTTGATATGGTAAGCGCTACTATTGACCCATTTATATCATTGCAAACGTGGATCTCATGTCATGGTTTTATTTACAGGCTGAGCTATCTGATGATGAAGGTAAATATGTTGAACTATATGTTATAAGCAACAGAAATAATGTAAAAAGAGCAAGAGAGGATGCAAGGAAGGAAATGAATGCAAGCTTTGATAGCATTCAGTGGCTAAAGAAACACAAGAAGAATTAAGTCTTATAACCATTTCATTTATTTATGCAATGTTTTAACTTTTTAGTTATGCAGACACAGAATTAAGTACTATAAGAAAGTTTGACACTTTTCTTTTGGAAAAGGTTCATTTTATTAATATTAGCACCATAAGCATACTTTAACTTTTACATTTGATATTCCTGCTTCCTTACTTTCTTCTCTCATTGCCTTAATTTTTACCTAGACTGCCTCTTTGTGAGGTTTTCACCCTAGCAGGCCTTTTGCCCTAATTTTTGCCTAGAATGCCTTTTTACAAGGTTTTCACTCTAGCGGGCTCCCTTATTTTGCATGAGCCGCTCAAATGGGTTTTCAACTCATCGGGATTTGTTATTTTTTCACACCTTTTTCTCTAAAGGTAGTATTTCTTAAAACGATCTATGCTTATGGGCTGCTCGAACTCGTTCCCTTCTAGATCTGAAATCTTCACAGCTCCCTTAGACATGATCTTCTTGACCAGATACGGACCTTCCCAATTGGGCTTGAACTTCCCTTGAGGATCAAATGTAATGGGCCTAGCCTGCTTCAACACCCAATCTCCTTCTTTGATTGGTTTAACTCTGATTCCCTTATTGAAAGCCCTTGCTATTCTTTGTTGATACACTTGCGTATGATGGAGAGCTTTCTTCCTTCCTTCCTCTAAAGACAACAGCTGATTGTACCTTGCTTCAGCCCATTGTGCTTTAGGAATTTGAGCTTCTAGTGCCACTCTCAATGATTGAACCTGGGAAGCAATTGTCATTACCTCTTTACCTCCAAACACCAATGAATACGGCGTTTCCCCTGTTGCACTTCGTAACCCATGATTGTAAAAGGTAGTTTATCTGCCCAATCCTTGTAGGTCTTTGCCATTTTGGCCAGGATCTGCTTAATAGTCTTGTTAGCTGCTTCAACTGCCCCGTTAGCTTGTGGCCTGTAGGGCGAGGACTTGTGATGCTCAATCCTTTCCTTTTCTAGTAGATTCACAATTTCTCCCTGGAATTGCACACCATTGTCTGAAATAATGTGATGTGGTTTTCCAAACAGGTTGATGAGCTTCTTATTGATGAATTCAGCCATACCCTTTGCCATGACCGTTGGTAGTGAGATTGCTTTCACATACCTTGAAAAGTATTCAATAGCCACCACAATGTACTTATGACCATTGGAAGCTGTCGGCCTTATCTCTCCAATGATGTCTATCCCCCAAGCTGAGAATGGCCAAGGAGACGTTAAATTATGAAGCTCGGTTGGTGGTAAATAGGGGTGAGCAAAAATCGAAGCAAACCTAATTTTTGATTTGGTTCGGTTCACCACACCGTAATTAATTGGTTTGGATTGAGATATAAAAAAGTGTGGTTAATGGTTAATGGTTTGGTTTCTATAGGTTGAAAATCGAACCACCCGAATTAACCGAATTTCCAAACGACGTCGTTTTAATACTCTATATATACATAGTTATATATATATATATATATATACATATACATATACATATACATATACATATACACATATATAAATATATGCACACACACACACACACACATATATATATGTATGTATGTATGTATGTATATATATATATATATGTATGTATGTATGTATGTATATGTATGCATATGTATATGTATATGTATATGTATGCATATGCATATGTATATGTGTGTATGTGTATCATGAAGAAAATGTTTAGGTTTATATTAGAGTATTATTTTGGTTATGTATGTTATATATAAATATTGAACTTATCTATATATTATAAAATGAATTTCATATCTAATTCAATTAATGTTTATTTTTTAAACTTTGATCTAATCAAGTTGAAATTTAATGGGCTTAATTCAATGATCCAATCGATTAACCGAACTGATTTAACCGAATAAAACCAAAATTTTTGGTTAACCAAACCATTGGTTACTTACTTTTTATGGTGTGGTTTGGTTTTTAAAAAGATATGTAATTAACCGAACGGTTTTGATTATATTTTAACCGAACTGAACCGCTCCGCGCTCTCCCCTAGGGGTAAATGTATCTTATTCCCGTGTAACTGACACTCATGGCACTTTCTGACCATGTTGATACAATCTCTATCCATTTTATCCCAGTAGAATCCTTGTCGGACTATCTTCTTTACTAAAGTATGCCCGCTCATGTGGGGTCCACACACTCATGCGTGAATCTCCTTCATGACTTCTTCCGCTTCATATTGGTCCAGACATTGAAGTAGTATTCCATTCAAAGCCCTTCTGTAGAGTATCCCTTCATGGTGAGTGTAGCTTCTTGAACTAATCCTTAAGGCATGTTTCTGCTTCCCATTAGCTCCTTATGGATATTCCTGTTTTCCTAGGAATTTCAAAATTTCATAGAACCATGGCTTCTCTCTAGGTCCATTCACAATCATTACCCGCTCGCCTTGGTAGTAGGGGATTCTAGTTCTACACATCACTAGAGGTTTCATAGCTACATCTCTAGGATTGTCCCACATGGATGTCAAAGTTGCTAATGCATCTGCCATTTGATTCTCCTCCCTTGGCAGATGTGCAAAGGTACAATTAGAAATACTCAGAGTGAGTATCTGAATGTACTCTGCATAAGGCTTCAGTTTCTCATCTTTTACTTCCTAGTTTTCTAAAGCTTGGTTAATGATGAGCATTAAATCTCCATACATTGTGAGGTTCCTGACTCCTACTGCAATGGCTGCTTCTATCCCAAAGACACATGCTTCATATTTAGCCATGTTATTAGTGACTTTGAAATCTAATTTCTTAGCCAAAGGAATACTTTCTCCCACTCCAGCTCCTTTGTGGTTCACTGCTCCGTCAAAGTATAGCTTTCATCCATTCGCCTCTATCAGATTAAGTGACTCATCTGGGAACTCATACTCCCATGTTTCTTGCCCTTCTAGTGGATTGAGAGCTAGAAACTCTGCTACTGATCTCCCTTTGATAGTCTTCTTAGTTAAGTATTGTATGTCAAACTCAATCAGTAATACCAACCACTTAGCAAGCTTCCCTATTAACACTGGTGCTTCATACATGTAACGTAGCGGATCAACTTTTGCCACAGCTTGAACTTGATAGGACTGATAATAGTGCTTTAGCTTTCGTGTTGTCCATATTATTGCCAATCAAGTCTTCTGAATAATGTCATATTTCACTTCATAGGATAATAACTTCCTATTAAGGTAGTAGATAGCATGCTCTATTCCATCTTCATTTTCTTGGGTAACCATCACTCCTATAGCATCATCTTCTAAGGCCAAGGACAATATTAATGGTTTCCCTGCCTGGGAGGTTGAAGAACAGATGGATTTATTAAATACTGCTTGATCGTGTCAAATGCTTTCTGACATTATTCATCCTATTTACTCTTCTGATCCTTTCTGAGTAGCTTGAAAATGGGCTCACAGATCATAGTTAATCTGGAGATGAACCTGCTGATGTATTGAATCTTCCCTAGGAATCCTTTAACTTCCTTCTCAGTCTTTGGAATCGGCATTTCTTGAATGGCTTTTACCTTGTCTAGATCTACCTCAATCCCTTTCTAGCGTACAATGTGTCCCAAGAGCTTTCTGGAGGTTACTTTGAAGATACATTTCTTTGGGTTAAGCCTGAGGTTGTACTTTTCAACTCATGCTAAGAATCGGTTTAAAGCTTCAAAGTGATCTTCTCTAGTTAATGACTTAACCATCATGTCATCTACATAAACTTCGATCTCCTTATGCATCATATCGTGGAATAAGGTTGTGGCCATCCTTTGGTAGGTTGCCCCTGTATTCTTGAGTCCAAAAGGCATAACCTTGTAGCAGTAAACACCCCACTTTGTGATGAAGGCTATCTTAATCTTGTCTATGAGTGCCTTCATTATCTGGTTATAGCCAACGAAGCCATCCATAAACGAATACATGGCACTTGCCACTGCACTATCAATCAGAACATCAATATGAGGTAAGGGGAAATCATCCTTTGGTGAGGCTTTGTTCAAATCCTTGTAGTCTACACACATCCTTACCCTTCCATCCTTCTTGGTGACTGGAACTATGTTGGCCAACCATTCTGGGTAAGTGATGACTTCCAAGAATCTAGCCTTGATCTGCTTTTCAACTTCCTCTTTAATTAGTTTGGCCCATTCTAGTCTAAGTCTTTAAAGCTTCTGCTTGACTGGCTTTTTGGTGGGATCTATGGGGATATGATGTTCGGCGACCGTCCTGTCAATGCCCGGCATGTCATCATAGGTCCATGCAGATACACCTTTTCTTTTATTTAATATTTTTTCAAATTTTTCTCTCTCATTAGTAGTAATATCATATGCAAGAGTTATTTCCTTTGGTTGTTCTTTTGTGCCAATATTAATAGAATGTGTTTGCATAGAATTAATGTCAAAAATGCTTATGGTATGATCTATGTAATGAATAGTGCCATCAGGTAAAACATCACACAAGTAAGTGAAATTGGTGTTCAAATCATTGACCTTAGAGAGAAAAACAGAATCGTCCTCGAACAAATTGAACGTTATTACATCAATTTCAGAAGTTTCACAAAATAAATCAATTAAAGAGCTCTCTATAAACTCATCTAACTTAGAGACTACGGTAGTATCCTTGGGGTCAATCAGCTTTTCTATCTTCATGTCCTCAATTCCCTCAAGCAGCATCTTCTCCACAACATGCACATCCAATAAGTCTCTGAAGATTTCGAAGCCAGGCACTTGAATCTTCCCAACATTCATAGGTTCAGCCTTCCCTAGATAAATGGTACCACTCTCTAGAATAAAGAAATCTTCAAGAGTCCTGCCATCTTTAGCTATTTTCTCTCCCTTCTAACCCAAACCTTCCTTAGTTATTTGCATCTTGAAGTCAGGTAGCTGTATGATGCCCTACTGATTCTTCCCCAACTCTAATGCAGGCAAGTAATCCATCTTCTTCATCATCTGGTTAACCGTTGGGTTATTTGGTTCATAAAAAATACCCATAATCTAGAAGCCCATAGGCACAATGATTCCTTGGGGGGTAGCTTTCAACACCGTGACTGATGTAGCAGGTTCAGCCGAAATGGTCAGGACTTCATCCTGGTAAGGAAACTTGATCTTTTGATGAACCGTGGACGGTACCCCTCCCAAACCATGGAACCAAGGTTGACCAAGAAGGACAGCAAAGGTCACAGGAATGTCTAGCATAATGAACTCAACTTCCGAATAATAGGATCAGTTTTAACCTTTGTAGTAAATGTGCCTTCAACCACCCTTTTAGAGTCATCATAAGCCCGAATAACTAAGTCGGATGGCTTCAAATCTTTTCTAGCTATCCCCATCTTAGAAAGAAGCTTAGATGGGCAAACATTGATGGATGAACCGTCATCAACCATAACACAAGAAGTTTTCTTCCCATTTACCTCAGCTGTGATGAACAATGCCTTGTTATAGTCCCTTCCTTTTAAAGGTAAGTCTTCATCAGAAAAAGTTATCTCCCCTTTCTTCCTTTCAGTCATAAGTCTTATCATTTCATCTGGAGTAGTGGTTTCAGGAACTGGTATATGAGTTAAGGCCTTGACTAACGTCCACCTATGAGACTCAGAAGAGACAAGTAGGTCCCATATGCTTGCATTAGTCTTGGTCTTCTTGAGTTGCTCAATTACAATATCAGTCGAGGCAATTTCCTCTATCACCTCTTTCTTAGGCTCCCTATCAACTTCCTTTTGCTTACCTAAATCCTTCCTTTGAAAGTCTCTCCCACTTCTAGTAACTAAAGCGGGTTCAGAATCGACAATTTGCATCGCATTATCTATTTCAAGTTCATCTTCATCTGAACTGTACTAAGCATCAAACTTAAAGCAATCTTTTATCTTCCCATCTTTCCTAGTCTGGATCACATAGGAATCAACCTCATCCCTCGGGAATGGGATTTTCTTATCAATCTCATCACATAAGGCACGAATATCCTGCTCAATACCGGTTGTCACATCTTTCTTGTCTAGGAACTTTTGCCAAGCATCAGCTCTGTCCCAATCCTTTACATGCTCACCCCAATTCTTAGGCCATGGCGTGTCTTTGTCATAGATGTCAAATTTTGGACCCCAGGTAGGGTTAATCTCACTAAGAGGGATGACAGGCGACGGATGCTTAGGATATAAAGCCTTAAAGTCAAATTTGCCCGACAGCTGGCCTAAGAGATCCTATACATACTCCTGCTTTAATTCAGGCTCATTATGCACATCTTGAAAGGAATCACATGCCTTCTTGAGAGCTTTCTCTTATTCAGCTGAATCATAATAAAAAGAACCCCATACCTCATCCAAGTCTTCATCAGTGAAAGAGGCCCATACTTCATCTTCAATCACACCTGAGTTAATGTAGCCAATTCTATTTGGTGGAGGAACATTGTTGTAGGTAGGCAATGGGTTATTTTTAGTGCTTGGTTTCTTAGAATCAAGGTCTATGACTTTCCCTTCATCTATGAGGTCTTGAATGGAGTGTTTGAGCTTAATGTCGTTATCGGTTGAGTGGCCTTGCACCTGGTGGAAGCGGCAAAAGGCGTTTGGGTTATATAGCTGTAAGCTAGTGTTTAGTGGGTTTTTGGTTGGTTCAGGTTTTAGTAATCCTTCTCTTTTGAGTCGTTCAAAGACTTTGGACAAGGGTTTGTTGAAATTGGAGAATATGTGATTGGTTTTGACTACATTGACTTCCACAACCTTGGTAGATTATGTATGGGCACGGCTTAAGCTAGCCTTGGTAGTCTTCTTCTTCCAAGACTCAATTTCTTCAACCTGGAGCCCGTCATTATAGAGCTCTACAAAATTTCTTGGATTCATTAACCAGAGCTTATCAACCCATGTAGAATGCACATTCCTAGCAATAATTCTGACCTGATCCCTTTTTGAAGGATTGTTGGGCATCAAAGCAGCCATGTTTCTCCACCTGATCAAAAACTCAGAAAACGTCTCGCCATCTTTCTGCTTAGTCATCTCTAAGTCCTTCAAGGAAACTTCTAGGGTAGCATTGTAGGAGAACTAACCCCTAAAAGCTTCATTAAGTGTTTTCCAATCTAATTTTGTGCTAGTTGGCAAGGCATGATACCAGTCAAAAGCTACACCTTCCAAAGTCAAAGGGAACAAACCCAATTTCTGCTCAGCATTAAGAGTGGTGGCTGACATGATTGTGATGTATTACTTCAAATGCAGCTTAGGGTCACCCGACCCATTGAACTTAGTAACATCAGGCATCCTAAACTTAGGAGGGAGTCTAGTTATGCCATAGAGACCCAAGTTATCAAAGTCAAAGTCCTGGTTCTTTCCCCTTACCATCTCTTGGAGCTTCTCCATCTTCTTAGTAAGAGCTTCAAGGGCTTCATTATCAGGATTTTTCTCACTCCCATCATCGCTACTAGTTTCCCGTTCTTCATCCCTTTCTTTCAAGGCCTTCTTGATGGCATTGTCCATCATGTCTTTCAAGGTTTTCAAAGCATCTTCAGTGAATCCAGCCATTATGCTTGGGGAAGTTGGAGTCTTTGAAATGTGTTGTGGTATGTTACGAACGAGGCGTCCGACTTGTCTTGTCCAAGGAGTACTAGGAGGACTTATATTGCTGCAAAACAGAGGGTTAGCATGCTATGACATGTATATGCAAGGATGCCTGTATGCTGTATGCATGAATGCAAGCAACATATAGGGACACAAGTAGCAAACGTTAGTCAAGCACATATACTACCAAGTGGTAGACCTTCCAACCTTATTTCTCCCACACACGTATTCATTTGGCAAGTCAACATTCCTAGAAATTGGCTTGGGCTATCGCATCAACAAAGGATGCTATTGCCACATCAACAAAGGATGCTATTGCCGATGTAGCATGCATGTTTGCACATAAAGGAAGCTTTCAACATACAAACCAAACAATAAGTCATTATTACAACCTTATCCCATGTCTTTATCTTAATAAACTCCCTTAATGTTCCCTTTGTTCTAGAGCCATTTTAGCATCAGTCAGGTACAATTAGACTGACACACCAACATCCCTTTCTCAAAGGTAGTTGTCAAAGTCATTCTTCTCAATTCTAAATGACCCTATGCTGTAAGGTTGCACTAGTTAGGTATAATTTGACTAGTGCCTCCTCCATAGGTGACAATTAGGGATTGAGTTAAAACAATAACACTAGACTCAGGCATTATAACAACTTTATGGCATCATATAACAAAGTAATTATTTGGTAAGTCCTAGAGGAAATTGCTACGGTCATTACATGGCTTCAGTCAGGTTCGACTAAAAGAAGGTTCCCATAGAAGGTGAACTCCCATTAACCATCTCCCTCTTTCAAAAAAAGGTTCTAGCGACGGTAGGTCATTCAGTTCAGAATTTCCTGTTAACTATCACTCGTTAACCATAACAAAGATGGTAAGCAATAGTAGGACAATTCCATCTATGACTGGTAGTCATTGATTTTGCCTCCTATGAAGAACTCTTGTAAATCATAGGCAACTTGACCAATGGTACCTGAGAGGTAGGGTGTTATAATGCAAGAATGAATGCAAAGAAATTTGAGTTTAACATAATAAAAAGGTAATCACTTGAATCATAAGCCTGTCTATCAAAGGTCCCCAATGGAGTCGCCAAACTGCAGACAATGAGGTTTTGCCTCAGAGCCTGAGCCATGACTAGCAACTGCGGCACTGTGTGTTCAGCTGCGGGGCTGAAGTGGTAGTCGCCACCCGAACCGGCATTTGGAATATCTTACAAGGTGTACACACCGATTCCTCTCAAGAATATGAAAGGTGCATTGACCCTAGAGATTCAAGGATTGGACTTATCAATTCTCAATGTGTGATTTTTTACCCAATACTCCTAGTATTATACCAACTTTCATTCCTTCTAATAAAGCAATAAAACACATATAACAATTATAACCTACCTTTTACATACAAACGTGTAAGAGTGAGTTTCTAATAACAAACAAGAGTTAATTTTAATGATTACCAACCATTATTAGGGTCAATTTACATGCATAAATCACGAAAACACATAATACATCAACACAACAACACAACCTAGGGTTTCTACCATTTTAGCCTAAAATCATTACCAAATAGACATTAATAATCAATTTCATGTACTAACAAATCTAAACAATTACCAAGGAAGGCTCAAAAGCTTACCTCGTCACTGCATTCCATGTGAAAATTACTGAATACTTATTTATAGACTTGCTAAACCACATATTTTAACAAAACAGAACCCCAGGGAGCTTAAGAAGTGGCAACGCCACACAAGGGACCGGCGTTTGGGCCCAACGCTACTTACCCACAAGCTTTGGGGCCAACGCTACTCCTGCTTATGGCGTTGATGGCTTAATGACATGCAACATGCATAATTCGATGAAAAATGCAATTTTCAGGGTTTACCAAGCCCCAAAAATGATCAAATAGAGACGAAAACTCCTAGAACAAACATCAAAACACATAAAAATGCCTGAAAACATGACAAAACAACCTAGATCTAATCATGGCATGCATAAAATACAAAAAGATGCAAACTTTATGTGCAAAACACCAAAAGATTCTAGCTTTATAGGTAAAACATGCAAAAGATATAAAATTCATGTAAAAGGAAGAAACTTTATGCATTAAAACATGCAAAGATGACAACTTTACATACCAAAACATAAAAGATGCAACTTTCATGCATTAAAACTCAAAAGAAACAATCTTTATACAAAAAGAAACAATTTTTATATAATAAAACATGAAAAGAAAGGATTTCATGTATGGAAAACATGTTAATAATACCAAACAATTCAGATCTGAAAAGAAACATGCAAAAACATATAAAAATAGCAACTTTAATCATTTATTATGCATGAACATGGCATTTAACGTTATTTGAATCAAATAAACACGCAAAAAAAACATTATTTAAACATGCAAAATAGAAGATTACAAGAATAAAACAAATAAAACAATTCATTCATGGTATGCAAATCATGGAAACATGGCAAAAATTGATAACACTAAAGAAAAGACGACATGCCTCTCAAGTAATTGATTTGGAAGTGGTTGATAACCCTCAGATCTGGTTTGAGTGACTTCTTTATTGCTTTTTATTGATTAAATATTGCTGGTATGCTGCTTTAATGGATTTAAAGCTTCAAAACCCCCTCTTTAAAGCAAGATTCAAAGAGTTTCGATGCTTGTTATGTGAAAAAGTCAAGTGTTTCTTAGCTATGAATAAATTGAGAGTGTTGATATCAGAAATCAAACCCTAAAATTCGTATGCACTGCTGCCTCCCTTCAAAACTTAGCTTTTAAGAGCCTATTTATACCCGGTTTAGCTTAAAACTTAAGCTAGAGTTACCACAATCAGTTTCCTAATGAAATTCAATGACTTGGACTCAAAGCAAAGGATATTTCAGTCAAAAATAAGCCTTCAGGGCTTTGGGACGCATGTATGACTCATACGGGCCATTCCGGGCTGAAATAACCCGAAAACGGGCTTTTTGCAACTAAGATTGACCTACTGGTGTTGGAGGCCCAATGCCAGTCTTTCTTATGGCGTTGATCCCAACGCTAGTCATATGAGTGGCGTTGGGCCCATCTCCACTTGGAAGAGTGGCGTTGGCGCCTTTTGGACCCCTAAACGTCAGAATTTGCAAAAACTTAAAACCGATAAAACGTGTAGAATGGACTCAACTACCAACCATCAAAATTTCAAGTCATTCGAACACATAGAAAAAGTTATGATGAAAACCATATGAAAAAATGCATTGCTTATGCTAAAAAACTTGATTTTGGGGTAAAACATGCTATGCAAGCTTAGAAAACACTCAAATTGAAGTCATGCAATCTTTAAAAAAGCAAATGTCAAATCAATTCATGCTATTTAGAACATGAATGATCATCACTGGGCCTCCGAGTTGCTTCCGTATTCCTACATCAAAAATTAGGTGTTAACACCAGGGGTACAACTGAGGTACCATCACACACACAAAAATAACTTATTTCCTCACCTGACTAGCGATTATATTCCATTCCCTTCAATTTTGATGCTCGTTATCCAAAATCTATACTAATAAATGTTCAACATAATTTTTCCTAATTTTTAGAACACAATTATTATTCAAATTATTTATTTAACAACACCGCTAAAATTATATAAGAAGGCTTTTAAAGATTACAGGAAAATAATTTGTAGATTTCATTTACACATTTAAAATCAGCACGAAAATTGAGTCCAATAACATATCTGGTCAAATAAACAGTACCGTATATGTGAACAGTGCCGTATGTGTGAACAGTGTCATATATGTGAATAGTACTGTATGTGAACAGTAATCATTACAGTATCGTATGTGAACAGTATTATGGGCCCACAGCTGGGGTCTACGTGGGGCCCGTTAAGTCACCAGTACAAAATGGTGTCAGAATTAAATTTTGAAAACACCATCAGACTCCTCTCAAGCTCTAGATTATAGATATATAATCAGTTTTAATAAACAATAAATGGATTTAACAGAAAATAAGAAATTCTACGTAGAATTTCTTACCTCAGATTTGTAAATTTCACCCGGTAAAACCTTATCAATTGACCAATTAAAATGAAGGTTAAGAGACCAGGAATCCATAGATATCAAAATCATTTGATTCTAACTCCATATGTGGGAGTTATGGGAGTTAGAAATTTAAGAGAGTTTTTTTTTTTTAAATGAAGAAGAAGAAGTAATAGAGAGGCAGAGCCTCTCTTCCTATAATAATAATAATAATAATAATAATAATAATAATAATGATGTTGATGATGATGTATAATAATAATAATAATAATGATGATGATGATGATGATGATGAAATGATTTTATGGTTAATTACTATATTAACATTTAGATATTTTGTAAAATTATAACTTAATCTTTATAGAAAATTTTCTTACAATTACATTCGAACCAAATTGTAAAATTTTTTTGAATAATATTTTTAAATTCTCCAAAATATTTTATTATATTTTTTAAGGGTGTTACATTGTATTTACATAAATAATTGATTGCGTGCATGAAAAATTTTTCTTTATCATATGTGAAAGGAATACAATAATTTTTTAAACTTCAAAATAACCTATAAAATTTCTTTCATAAGTATATAAATTAAGTTTATTATTAACTTATTTATTCTTGAATTATTTATACCTTTTAATATTTATATATATATTTAAGGTAGAAAATAATGGCCCTCAAAAAACAAAATTAATTAAGAAAATTAGAGATCAAATAAATATTGCATTTTTTGTAGAGTATTATACTTTAAATAAAATAAAATCAATGATCATGAACAATTATTAATTAAAAAAAATATACATTTTTAAGTTAAAAAAATAAATAAATTAAAATATAATATTTATACCAGATTTAAATCAATAAGATTTAAACAATTCAAAATTATAAAAATATATAAAACTTATTTAAAGGTGTACAAAATAAACATTAAATAGAGTTTAAAGTATGTGGTAAATGAATTATAATTTTAAGTTAACTTGATAAATTCTTTTTTTCTTTTTTTAGTTTTTTTATAAGTTTTTCTTTCTTATAAAAGAACTGTAACATGTGCATCGTGAACCCTAACCCTAGACGCCCTACACCTCGACACCACTAAAACATCCACAGCAACCCACCCTCCTCCTCTTCAACCACCCCTCGTCCTTCTACTGGTGATGTAGGAAGCCCTTCGGTGATATACTTTGAGGGCTTTCCTGAAGGATGGACCTCACAAAACCTCCAGAAAATCTTTCTTGAGTATGGTGCTCTTGGTATTGTCATATTGCTAAGAAACACAACGTCAGAAACCTTTGCTTTAGGTTCTTACGTGTTCATTAAGATCTTTACATTTCTAACGTTATTCAGAAGATCAATCAAATCTTCATTGGCTCTCATAGGCTGCGTGCATTCATATCCAAATATCTAGCTCATAAGAAAGCAATCGCACCAACACCTAAGGCTGCTAACTGTTATGTGGCTGCTTCCAAAGAAGTTAAGGTTTCTTCCCCATTAAAACATGCATCCTGCTATTAGAGACATGAGAACATATGCCAGTGTAGTGACGAGTTTTAATCAGGAAGTGTGCTCTAATCATGAGGCTTTGCCATCCTTCTCCTTCAAGGGTGTTTTCTCCTCCATCTTGGTTGGCATGTTCCTGCATTTTGATTCTGAAGGATATTAAAGATGTTTTTATTTTCTTAATTTTTTTACAGAAAAGGGGTTTTAAGTTTGAATGCTAGCACTCCTTGGTGGTAATAGAATTCTGGTTACTTTCAAGACCTCTGATGACCTGAATTTGTTTCTTAAGGAGGACAGATTCTTTTTGAACGATCTCATTTCTGATGTCATGGCAGCGGACAATTCAACTAACCCCATAGAACGTCTTACTTAGGTGGATTTTTTTCACATCCCATTACGATATTGGGGTGAAGACTTTGTTCAGTTCATTGCCTCCAAGTTTGGGTCACTGGTTTTTATTAATTGTGCTTTTTTGGAGAGGGACAGGTCAGACGTGGTTTCTTGTATGCATTTGAAACCAACCTTCCTGTGACATTCTTGGATGTTAATGATGATTCTTATACTAGTTCAGAGGATGATGATAATTCACCTTCCATTGTAGGGCTTCCTATTCCCACTTTTCCTTTGCAAGACTCGACTTTGGAAGCCCTCCCTATCTCTATAGATAAAGACTTAAACAAGTACCATATAATTGATTCTCAGAAGATGGATTCTCCACTAATTTTAAAAGCCACTAATATCCTGGAAAACACAAACCTTGTTGCCAAGAATGCTTTGGTTTGTTGTGTTAACTCCAAGCGATCTGGGAAAAACAAAACTAGAATAATCAGGGATAAAGGGATCCTAGCTTCTCCTCACAACTCAGTGAACTTATCTTCCTCATTTAATTCTCAAGATATTATTGCCCATAATGAAATCCTCAAAGCCAAACTTGATGATGCTTTAAACTTGGAGACCGAAGCTAATGTAATATGGAAGGTGGGAGTTTTTATTGGTCTCCTTCATTTAGACCAAAAAGATAAGCTTATGGACAATATTAAAGATACCATTTAGGTATCTTAGAGGTTCTCTCCTCTCAAGGCTTTCTCATTTTTGTCATGAATTTTAATGCACTTTTTTGAAATTGTCGGGGAGGCATTTTTAATGCCAATAAATTTTGCTTTGTCCGTAATCTTATTACCTCTAATGATTTGTGTCTCTTTACTTTGGTGGAAACAAAAAAAAAGATTATTGATAGCTTGGTTATTCGCCATTTTTGGCCTTACAGGGATTATAATTTTCACTTTGTTCCTTTTACGTGTGCTCCTAAAGGTATTCTTGTTTCCTAGAATTCAAAATCACTTAATTGCTCCTATGTTTCTAGTGGAGCTCATTACACTTTGGTTCTTGTTAATGGTCCGAATTTTTGTCTTCATATTCTTATTATTTATGGTCCTAACCTGGAAGAAGAAAGAGTGCTACTTTTGGCTGATTTGATTCTTATTATAGGGGTCTTTGCAACATTGTGGTCATGGGTGATTTTAATGAAGTTTTGACTCCAGAAGAAAGAACTAATGAGAGTCTTTCTACTACTATCTTATGCTTTTAGAACTTTATTAATGAGGCTGAGCTTCTTGATCTTCCTCTCGTGGGTTCTCCATATACTTAGCATAACTCCAGATCCTCTTCCCGTATTGACAGATGTTTGGTCTTCAGGATATTAAAGCCCAAGGGTCATACCAATCGCTTTCAACTATTTCCACTACCTTGTCTGATCACTTTGCTTTGC
>CANYLF011080595.1:0-13797 GCA_948193215.1 Bocquillonia castaneifolia
AGGTCATTTGTCTGATCCTCATAAAGCGAAATCTCAAACAGGCTATGTGTTCACAAATATAGGAACTGCAATTTCTTGGCGTTCCCAGAAACAAACACTTATCGCTACTTCTTCAAATCATTCTGAAATTATTGCACTAAATGAAGCAAGTAGAGAGTGTGTGTGTATTAGATCAATGACACATCATATCGAAGAATCTTGTGGTCTTCCAGTGAACAAAAGTCCAACAATTTTGTATGAAGATAATGCAGCATGCATTGCACAATTGAGGGAAGGATATATCAAGAGTGATAGAACCAAACATATACCTCCAAGATTTTTTTCATACACTCACAAGCTGATAAAAGACAATCATATAGATATCAAGTATATTCAGTCTAGCGAAACTTCAGCTGATCTTTTCACAAAGGTGCTTCCAACTGCAATTTTTAGAAAACATGTTCACAATATTGGAATGTGACATCTGCATACTATGTAAAGGAAGATTATCCATATTAACTTGCGGGGGAGAAAATCATGCACTGCACTCTTTTCCTTAGCTAAAGTTTTTTCCACTGGGTTTTACTTAGCAATGTTTTAACAAGGCAGTGTTATATAGCGTAATAAGAATGATGGACTCTTTTTCCTTCGCTAATATTTTTTCCCACTAGGTTTTTAATTAGCAAGGTTTTAATGAGGCATATTTTTAATTTCAAAATATTGTCATTCAAGGGGAAGTGTTGTGAATGTGAATGAGCAATTATTGCTCGTGAGAGAATAGTTCTCAAATAGTGGAAAGAAAACCTCTATATAAACTGAACCTTCATTCAGTTATTGATATATAAAATATATGAAAAGTTTATAGTTCTCTAAACTCTCTCAAAACTCTCTTAAAATTATTCTACTATAAAATATTTTTCTTCTAATTAAACACAACTAAAACAAAGTAAAAGCAATTTAATCTTAATTTTATAATAATAGTTATAAATTCCTTGTGAATATTTAAAATATATCAGCGATTTTGTATGAACACAACTAGGTAGTCAACTAGCACTTGATACAAAAATGTGTCTCATGCATGATTGAATTCTAATGAATTTTTTTTTTTAGAATAAATATATACATTGGTAGGTTAGTTGGAAAACTTCAGTTTAATCACCAAAAAGACTTGGACTATATGTTCCACATAGTTTTATGCATGAATTTAAAAGGTGAAAATGGAATTTATAATGCAGCATTAGAAGGATGGGTTTATGGATTTTAGTATAAAAATTGACCTCCACTGATGATAATGAGAAATTAATAATGGTTTTCTTTTTTTTGTAAGTGGAATGGAAAGAAACTATACATGTCTTGCATGAAACAAATCTTTGGTTCTATCAAACACCCACATGGCTTTGGATAAGGAATGTGCAACTATGCATAGCTCATACATAGCTAAAAACCAACAAATAAACAAAGCTAGAATGATAGTGCTGGTGTGCTAACTCCAAACTACCTCTACCATCCAAAAGACTTGGTAACAATTGGGTCCCATGGTAACATTTTTTTAATTTACATGACAGATATGAACATGAGATTTTCAGATGGATAATTTTCAGACCGATTACAAATATTATTTTCATCAATTAAGTTATTCCTGTGAAAATTGTCCCATGTAACATTTTAATTTCTCAAATAAGTAAAATTATTTAACTATTTCTTTTTTTAATGTCTTTTTATTTTTTTTTAATTTTCATATCCTTTCCTTTTGAGTATTCCCTAAGCATTGCTGGTGCAAACTTGCTCATCAAACACATGCAGCATTATTACTAGTATGAAGGAACACATGCACCTTTATGATTAGGCATATATGTATATTTAAAAAGAAAGTGTTGGATATGTGGCTGCTTCATAAATATATATAAAAAAATCACAAAATCCATGCATTAAAGGCAAGAGATCAAGAATGAAAGCCCTACATATATACTGGTTACTACTCCTGCCTCATATTCACTCTTCATTGTTAGGTATATATATTTCTAATTTCTTTCTCTCTTTAATTGTTATATTGATCATGTTAAATGAAGGATTAGTTGAGCTATAAATGAATAGTACTATACAGTTTTTTGATTAATTACTCCCTAGTAGGATGTAAACCCAAAAAATATTAAAATAAGAAAAGTTATACCAAATTTAATTAATTGAGGAAATTCAAATCTCACGATGATAAATTTCCTTCCTATTAATTTAATTAAATAGAATTAATGCTTTCAAAAATTTGAAGAATCCCTGAAATAAAGAAAAAGAGGAGGACTGAGACGAGAGTGTGCATATAGAGAATTATGAAAAAAATATTCCAAAATTATGCATTTCAACCACTATAATTATTAAATTGCTAATGAAATTCGAAAACTTATATTCTAAAACTCATTTATTGAAGCATGAAGAAACGCATCTTTTTTTTTTTTTTTAAAGGTGGTGATACGCTTAACAGTGGTATCCCAGCCCCTGTTTAACAGTTGACCAGACTAATCCACTACCTTCTCCCACCGTGAGTCCTCGTGGGATCCACTACAGATCTGTAAGCTTGTACTCACAGTTTCCTGAGAGTACCATCAAGACTTACTTCCAGTCAGGGTCGAATCCCTGACCTCAGGAAACCCAAGGTAGCACTTTATACTGCTGGACCACAAGCTCGATGGTGCTTCTCCTTTTTTCTTCATTTCATTCATTATTATGAAGCTAAAGGGTTAAATGACTTAAGCTATAAAAAGCAGTTGAGTAAGAATGCTCTAATCTCCAAGACTTCTCAGCAATGCACGATCCATTTTCTTAAAGTTAAATATGCTTATAACAGATGCAACTCTTTAATCATTTTTTTTCTTTATCTTATACATGCAATCAATCACTTAATTATACATTTTAGTGAATACCCTAACTAAATTGAACCATCAAGAAAAATATTGGATCTATATTTATCTAAATGAGACACATGTTAACGCTATCCAATTAGCAAGTCTTTTCTTAATTAAGAAAATATTAATCCACTTGATTAATCAATAATATAATATAAATAATATCTTGAGCCAACATGTTTTATTATTATTATTATTATTATTATTATTATATATTTTGATGATTTTACTACAGTCCATTACTCCCCTAGTTGTCATCGTGCATTTAGTTATATGTTTTGAAAGGGCATTATCGTTAACTTTGGCTTTAATTTATATATACAAAGTAGCAAGCAAGCAAGCTAGCATATGAACGTGTGAAATATTTATCATTTTGACTTCTATCTCTCTTTCTTCTAAATAATTACTCTATATATGTGAAATTTATTTTTTATTTTTATTTTTCTGATAGAACGTGTTATATATGTGTGTATATATATATATATATCACAAACAGATCTTTACTGCAGATCTTATTAAAGAGGCAGATGATGCTGGTAAAGGGTCATTCCAGTGCATGCTGCACAGAATATATATGTAGCAATCACCCCTCATTCATTGTCTATTCTGCACTCTTTTCAGCCTTTTAATTTTGGCTATTATTATTATTTTTATAGATATCGTTCTCAAAAAAAAAAAAAAAAAGAAGCTATTATTTATGGCCCATTTGAGCAACTCTCCAACAAAAAAAAAAAACTATTGAGCAAGTTATAAAGAATTTGCTAATGATTTAAATTTTAATCTTCCCTTCAATTTTTTTTTTAAATATCTTCTAAACTTTTGTGCATATTACCTAATTGAATAAAGCATCTGGCATCAATCGAGCTAAGCTGTAATTCTAAATTTGTAAAATACATTGTCATAATTAATTTACAAGATTTCATTTTGCTATCTGTGGAATGAAGCAAAAGAAAATTCTTTAAGGAGTACATTTGTAAAGTTAGCTAGATTGGACAAAGAGTCAACATGGAAAAATCCCTTGGGTGGTGACAAAGGAAGGAATTAGATGAGGACAGAAAATATCAAAAAAAAAAAAAAAAAAATTTCACATAATAAAATAGTTTAATGTTGAGTAAAATGTAGTATATATATAATGAAGTTCGTGTTTCTCTTTATTAGTTAGATTTACAGTTTTGAATTTAAAAAAAAATTCTTTTTCATAATTGATTTCTCGGCATCAATGAATTTGATTAGCCCCATCTCATGGTATGAGGGTGAAAAAATCCCACTAAGTGAATGTTTATGTGAAGGAATCGGTTTGAGTTTTAAAACCCTCGATTCTTATTTCCTAAAAGATTGGAGTAAAACTATAGAAGTTAAGGTAAGAAGTGAGGATGTGTGTCTGTCTCCTGATAGTTAAAGATACTTGAAATATCCAAACAGTTTTTTAATTTACCATCACTATTCTCCCTCTAAACATCACTTTAGTAAAAAATGTACTAGTAATTTTTTTTTGAATAAATGTAATAGTAATTTAGGACTACAGAATTTAATTTATTTTTAAAATAAGATCGCTGTCATTTAAAAAGAAAAAAGAATAGAGGAGTAATTAATGGATGGAGCTATGTATTGGTCAAATAAGTAAGAGTGGGACTAACTAAAATGTCCCACAACATCCATGGTGGTTAAAAGGGAGGGTTAGGTTATCGATGGTGAACAATAGAGAGAGAGATTGAGGAAGCATAAAGCCAAAGCAGAGCATCTTATCCTAGTGTTGATATAAATGTTACAGGGCATGGAAATGGATTGGCAGGAGGCAGAAGACAAGAGGGTGGCCTTGATATATATATATATAGATATCTTTCCTTGTAAGGTGTCTAGTTGTCCATTCCATTGAGCATATAACTTTAAGAGGGCCAGCTTCAGTCTTCACTCTTCACTCTCAAGTGAAGTTTCTTTGGTGCATTAGCCACTAGCCACTAGTAGTACATGACATGCCAAACAAGCTTTACACTACTTCTATGTGCCTTGTCTCTCCTGCCTTGCCTGCCTGCCTGCCTTGCCTGCATATATATATATATATTTATTTATTTATATGGATGCTTATTCCTAACTTTTAGGTGCAACCTATCACACTCCAGTTGTTGGACACCTCTTCTCAAACCAACCTTTCCTATCATCACATTAATTATTTATCAATAACAAAATCAACTAAATTAATTGAAAAGGTCATTAGCCCTTTGTACCCAACCTCCCATTTTTTTTTAAAACTTTTTAGCAACCAGGTAATTAAAATTAAAGATGTACTCTAGCCACTATATATACTACAGTAAAATCAGTATATGGGATTACCTAATACGTAGCTCTTGGTGTCTTTAGTTATTCTCATTGTCATGGGATTACTAATCCTACCCTTAAAATATTTTATTCAAACAATATCCATGATTTTTTAATTAATTCTCAAGAATATTTTAACCCAAGCATTCTTTAATGAATTAGAAGAATATTTAAGTAATTTACTTATTTTAAATTCTCACTTTATTAATTAAACATTCTTACCAAACAAAATAGCATTACAATAGAATTAGTTAATACTATGGATTAACACTTTTATACCAAACAATGTATTGTGTAGATAATCCTATGCCTTAATTAAACCTATTCTTAAGATTAATCCTTAACTTAAGTAATCTTTCAACCAAATGCACCCAGGTTTTATGTTTAGGTCTCAAAACCAAGACCTGGAAGAAGCAAAGCTTCACTACTGATGCGTAGGATATTTACCCAGGTCTACCTGTCTTAGATGGGATACCACATTTTCTGTAAAAACTCGGCCAGAGTCCATCGGGCTCAAATTTTTACGGACGGACTTGGGTTTTCAATCTAATAAAAACACAATTTAGGTCTGAAAAAGTCAGTCCAAACTTAAAAAATATCTGACTTACATATATACAGAACTTAAATACTTAAATTTAAGACTTGAGCTTGTTCATTCAAGAGTCAGGCCCGATTGAGCCCGACTTGAACCCGATCAGATCGGGCCCACAAGCAGGTCTACCGATGTGGAAGAGGCATTGGTTATTTATAACTGCATAATATAATTGGAACCGTATTTTTTATTTTTATCTAAAGGTTCTAATGCATATTTACCTCCTATACTTGCAGTTGCAGACGCCTCAGTACATAAATTTCGGTTCCCTATTTAGCACTACAAATGCTTCTATTTCACAAGCTTAATTGGACTAGCAATTTTAAATATTTCAATTGTCCTCATCTTCTTTTTTAATTTCTTACTTAAGTTCTTGGATATACGTACTTAAATCAAGTTCAACCAAAAATAGTAACTAACTTGGAACTATTGGTTTTTTATTATTAAAAAAATAATAGTTACACATTGCAAACTTTTTTTTATGCTCCTAAAATACCAACACATTAAACTACATCATTCAGTAACCTGCCCTTCAATGATTTTGCTCTTTATGGAATTGCTTTTCTTTCAGAAAATCCGTTCTTAAACAAAGCTAGAATCTTAATAACATTATAATAGACTTAAAAGAGTTGTTAATCAATAATTAGCTAATTGGCTCTCACACATTATGCTTCACACACACACACCCCACATTCTCACTAGCTATCATATATAATGTGCATGCACATGTTGATGTACAATTTACAAATGTTTTATGCAACTAATTAAATAATGTTCTCTCTAATTATCATTACTTTTATGAACTTCTCTATCTTACATCAATTAAATAAAAGAAAAAAAAAAGAGGATCGAAATTAAAGTAGTACACATTGCGAGAAAATGCATAGACAATTTACAGCTAAACAATGTAGTAAAGTGCCGGCAAGAAGGGCACAAATAAAGGGATTTCTAACAAAGAAGAACCATATGATATGATATGATATAAAAATTTATTTAGTTAATTAATTTGTAAGACATTAATTATTAACGTTACGGTTTGTTCAAGGACATGAATGAATTAAAGCCGGCTTTTCTTCTTGATGGTTCGGTCCTTCAAACTATATTAAAGGCCGGCACTTTCACTACTCTACAGTTTGGCAATGCTGGCCAAGTTTGTGACATTGTTAGTGTACTTACATGCATGATCATGAGTTAAACCCCTTCCTAATTAACTTTTTCTTCTTTTGTCCAATTGGGAAAAAAAATTAAATTAATTAAAGTACGTTAATTTTCTTTTGTGTTTTTATATTCATGGAACACCGAAGATTATATCATCTCCCAAAAGAACTTCTGCTAGCTGATAACTACATAGTGTATCATGGCATTGTTAGACCAAAATGTGCTAGCTAATGCGCAAATTGATTTTCTAGTGCATTATAAATTATTCAATCAAATGGCATATTTGTGCCTCAAACTCTTAAAAGTTTTAAATGTATTGACACTTAACTTTGATTTTAACCTATAGTATTTTCAATAGCATTTAAATACTTTTTTTTTTCCATCATGTGTCAACTTTATATATATAATTTAGTTATATTACCGTGAAATTACATACTCACATATTATAATTTGATTACGTTACCATGAAATTACATACATCTAACAACGTGTGCTAAAAAAGGTATTCTAATATTGTCAAAAACACAAATTTGAGGTCTTAATGAGTTAAAAGGAAATTATATTAGAAGTAATTCGGACAAAACATGAAAAATTAAAGGCATAAATAGAGGTTTAGCGATGCATTACTTAAACTTTTAATTATATCATATATAATTGCAGGCATAATTTAATTAGTAGTAGAAATATATATGAAATATGAGAATTAGGCAGTGATAGAAATATATATATCATCTCAAAATTCTAAGTTCATGTTCTATTATTTATCCCAAATAAAAGTTCGGATTCTCACCTTCAACTGAAAAAAAAAAAAAACTATTATAGCATATAATTTAATAATTGGATGTCTATGTTAAAGTGCAGAAATTCAATGTCGTTGGTAACTATATAGAGTCAATTCTATATTTTATCGTATGACCAGACAGGGAAATATTTTTTTTTTCTTGATGCAGCCGTTGAGATGCATACTCTGAAGTCTTTTTTAATAGATTAATCAGTGTGCCTTCAGAAATGATTCAATTAAATAGTGCACGTATATTAATTTTAGTGGTCTCAGTGTTTAATTAAAGTAATATCACTTGGTATTTTAGTTTCACCCAAAAAGAAAGTCACCATCTACATTCTGCCATTAAAATCTATAGTTTTACATCAAAAAAAAAAAAAAAAGTTACAATTTCAACATCCATACCAACATTTTTTTCACCATATGCGGCAGAAAAATTTCACACGTAATATGAGTAAGGACCAATTATATATATTCTCCCATTGCATTCTATTTACAATCCTAGAAAAACGAAAATAGATGATCTTCTTTTATACTCCTATATAAAAGTTAAAAAGAAAGGCATTTACAAGGAATATATACATATTGCATATAAATTTTGTACATTACACGAAAAAGATTGGCTACTGAAAAGGACCGATTTCCTTTTTTTTTTTTTTTTCAATTATATGATTCTGATGCTAAAATTTCAACCTATGCTAATATTTAGCGGGACCTTATATGTTAGCTAGGCATTGGACGCAAACTAAGTATTTCTTTTTAAAAAAAATTTATTGGGATAAGGTACATTTTAGCCACTATGGTTTGCCCTAAGGCAGAGATTGACCATTAAGGTATTTTTTGACTCAAATTTGCCATTAACGTTTTAAAATAGGTACAAATATGCCACCGCGTGTTTAACTTCTTCTAGTTTTAGTCCCTATCATTTTTCTTTATTTTCTTTTAAGTACTTTATACTTATTATTTTTCAATCATGTCTTAAATTTATCAAAGTAAATATTTAGCTTCTTGATAATTATCAAAGTAAATATTTAGCTTCTTGATAATTTTTTTATTTAAATCTTTAAAATATTTTATCATTATTAAGTCTATTATTTCTTGAGGTGATTGTTTTCTTTTCAAACATAATAAAAACATATTCATTTTGGTTGTAGTGTTACTCTAAAGCATGCATGGTAAATAATTTATTTTATAATATTTTTCAGATTTTTTCCAATGAATTCTAAAAGATATTTTTACTAAAATTTCTTATTTTTTAGAGTAAAAATACCTTTAGGTCATAACTGTAAAATAATAAGTATAAAGTACTTAAAAGAAAATAAAGAAAAATGACAGGGACTAAAAGTAGAAGAAGTCAAACACGTGGTGGTATATTTGTATCTATTTTAAAACGTTAATGACAAATTTGAGCCAAAAAAATACCTTAGTGACCAAAATGCACCTTAGGGTAAACCATAGTGGCTAAAATGTATCTTATCCCAAAATTTATTCATTCCTTATTAGAAAGATGCCATTGAAATTTAGAGACATTAATTAATTAATTTATTAAACAAATGGCATATTATGCTACAAAGGAAAGTCTCAATGTTATATTATAACGAAACACTTGGATAGAAACAAACATGCCAGGCATATCTACACTTGCACTAGCAATAGCACCAACTCAGAGCTTGCAGGCTGCTTAATTATAGTTGTGTGCAATAGCACCAACTCAGAGCTTGCAGGCTGCTTAATTATAGTTTTGTGTGCGTGTGTGTGTGTATATATATATATATATATATTAATCTAAGCTTAAACAAGAAATTAAACTTACTGCAGCACATATTCTAAGTAAAAGAAGCCTTATACATTTACCCTTCAAGTGATTATCACCCAATTTATTTTGAGATATATATAGTCCCAAAATTAACTTATAAATAGATTTAAGAAAAAAGACACTATAGGGGAATTCTGATTATTGGATCACTAACTATTTCATCATTTAAAATTTCTAGGTGTTATGATATATAAAATAAGATGACCAATAATTACTTAAGTCAATCTTTTTTTATTTAATTAAATGATATTATTCGCACTTAAATTTCTTCTCTAATTAGCTAGAATCGTTGCTTAATGGGGCTGTTGAACAACAATTAACATATATATGTTAGCTTTCATTTAGTAATTTTTAAATTAATTTTATGAGAACTTTGCATTTTATTCGCAAATTTAAAAATGTGCTCCCACATTTAATATGTACATTAAATAATTACCTATAACATTTTACTAAGCAGAGCATGTATACAATTGATATATAATAGTTCTCACTGAAATAGCATTACAGAATAACATGACGGGTAGAGACATTTGCAATGGACTCTAAACGATAGTGACATCTGTAATTGACTCTAAACAGTAGAAACATCTGTAATGGATTCAGAGTTTAGATCAGAAAATAATTTAATTTTATTATGGCAGAGAAAAAAAGATTAATAAAAAGGTCAAAAAACAAAAAAAAAAGAGAGAGAGAGAAAGTCCAAGAGAATAACGACCGGAGGGTGGAAGTTAAAAATTGGTAAGGGTAGTAGGAGTGAAAGTGGGGCTATGATTGTGCAAAATGTACATTCCTTAATAGCAAGACAAAGGAAGGAATAGTTAACAAGGGGAGGGGCAGTTAGTTGCAAGTGGCTTCTCTTTTCTTCTTCTTCTTTTGTGCTTAAGTGGACAAAACATGGCCCTTTGATTTCTTCTCTTTTCTTCATTATTTTATTTATAAATGGTGGCGTATGATTCTCAAGTTTTGAGTTACACGTGCTCGCTCTCTCTCTCTCTCTCTCTTTTTCCTTCCTCTTTACCTCTTTTTTATCTTTGCTTTCATGCATGGATTTCTCCTCCTAAATATAGTGAAAGAACTTGTTGTTCTAGAGAGTGAAAGAGTTATAGAAATTTAGCAAAAAAAAAAAATAATAATAAACAAAGAAATAGTCACTTGGGACTCTCTCTCTTTTAGTATTTCTTCTTTGGCTTTGCTCATTGCCATCATTTGACAACATAGGCAAATGCCCCCACTCTCCTCTCTCCCTTATTTTTAATCTTTTTATTTTCTTCTTTCTTGAATATTTCAACTACCCAACTAGCTAAATAAGCTTATTGTTATTAGTATTACTACACATTCACTTCTTCTGCTCCTTCTTTTTTTGGTACATCTCTCTCTGGATCCTCTTCTCTTTCTTGAATTCAGTGAAAAAAATCTGATAATTGTTGTTGTCCAATCTGTTCATTAAAATGATCTGACACAATTTTTTTCCTTTCCAGATTTGAACTTTTTCCTTGATTTTCTGATCTGGGTCCTCCTCCTCCTCTGTTTCTGTTGCTTTAATTAATTACCATTTTTGGACTTTGCTGTTGAAGAAGTGTAATTCAAGCATTTGATCAAGATTTGAAGCTACCCTTCTAATTAATTTGCTCATCTGATCTGTTTCCATGGAAGAAGAACAAGAAGTGAAGCAGCATGTATGCAAATTTTGCAGCAAGAGTTTCTCTTGTGGAAGATCATTGGGTGGCCACATGAGGTCTCATATGATTAATGACGTTTCAGCTCTTGCTGATGGTACTAAACTCACCAAGAAAAAGCTTCCTTCTCTCACCCAATTCAATAATAATAATAATAATAATAATAATGGAGGAGCTAATAATATCACCACTTCAACTACTGCTACTACTGCTAGCACCGAAATTGCTGGTTGCTATGGCCTGAGAGAAAATCCAAAGAAAACTTGGAGAATTTCAGCTGATCATCTTCATCTTCATCATTCAAGTGAAGATAATAATACTTCTTCTTCACTTGTTGATAAATCTTGCAAAGACTGTGGCAGAGTATTTCAATCCTGGAAAGCTTTATTTGGTCACATGAAGTGTCACTCACTGGAGAAAGAGAAAGAGAAAGATAAAGATAAAGATAAAGAAAAAGTTTCTATCAACAACAATAATTGCCTGGAAGAGACAGAGACGGAGGAGGAAGAGCAGCAGGATTCTTGGACTAGTGGTAATAATCTGAAACTGGTTTTGGATAGCCAATCTGACAATGAAACTACTGCTCCTAATCGAAGAAAAAGATCGATAAGGCGTACGAGGTACTTTGGTGGTACGGCAAATTCTTCTTCTTTGTCTTTTGCTAATAATAATAGTAATAATAATAATAATAATAATAATAATGCTTCCTCTTCTGTTTCTGATACTGATCAACAAGAACAAGAAGAGGTTGCAGTGTGTTTGATGATGCTTTCTAGAGATGTTAGTCAGTGGGGTTGTTGTGGTGCTGCCGCTTTTAATTCTGTTACTGAATCTTCTGATAATAATTCTGTGTTTCTTGAAAATAATAATCTTGTCAGTTGTAAAACTGAGACTCTTAAAATGAAAGCATTTGGTGAAAAGAAGTTGGTAGAGATTGGTGGAAAATTGGAGGATGATGTTTCCAAAGTTGAAAGTAGTAAAAAATCAGAATTCTCTGTTTCTGGGATTTCAAGAAAGGGATTTGCCAGTAAGGTCAAAAAGTCTCAGGTAGATGATGAATGTGGTGCTGAGAATTCAGTAGTTGAATTAGGCAAGAATTTGACGAAGGAAACAGAGATGATGATTTCGAACAAGTGCAATTCAAACAAAAGAAAGTTCGACAATGATCCTGAATTGAAGTCAGATTATTTCAAGAATTCTGAGAGAAGCAGCAGCAGCAGATTTGAGTGCACCACTTGCAACAAGGTGTTCCATTCATACCAAGCTTTAGGAGGGCACAGAGCAAGCCATAAAAAGACTAAAGGGTGTTATGCATCAAAAATTGGCAGCAGTGAAAACAGCATTGAAACTGCCGAAATTTCTCCTGAACCAACAACAGTAGACAGTAAGCTCATCAACAATGAAACTTCTGTCAATGATCATCCATCGGTCGCCGCAGTAGATTCTGAGAGCAACAAATTAGCAGAGACAAGCTATGGAGGAGGAGGAGGAAAAAAGAGTAAAGGACATGAATGTCCAATTTGTTTCAAGGTGTTCTCATCAGGACAAGCATTGGGTGGACATAAAAGGTCTCACTTAGTAGCAGTACCAGGAAATGTTAATGATAATCAGGGTACTACTAAAGATGGTAATCACAGCATTTCAATTTCACCACCAATTAGAGACTTTCTTGATCTTAACCTTCCTGCTCCTGTTGAAGAAGAGAGTAACAATGGCCTTGTGGGTTTTAATCCATGGTGGATTGCAAGCAGCCACAGCCATGAACAATTAGTAGGTTTGATCTCTAACTAAAGTCCACTTTTCTCAAATCTTGGCCATGGTTTTTTTCTTTTTTAATAAACAACAATATTCAAGTGTGTACAGATTCATTCATTCTTTTACAGATTCAAGATTTAGCCTTGAGGCCTGCAAATGTTATTAATTGTTAACTTTTTTTTTTGGCTTCATTTTTCCCTTTTTTTTATACTTTGCAAAATTTACAATACTGTAATTGAGTTTTAATTAATGTTTAATTACTTGTTAAACTTGAAGCGTACTTTCTTGATGAGAGTGAGTTATTTGGTTTTATTTAGATTTTGGGTAATTATTTTTACTTTGCCTCAAAGAGAAAATGAGCAAGGTGTTGAAATTTTTAGATTGGGTGAGTGAAGAAGTCATGAGAAGATAAAGGCAATTTTATAATGTACACACGAATAGCATGTGAACTCAAAGGTGGTTGTTTAGTCACCTACCATAAAACATGACGACCCATCTTACTTCTTCTCCTCTCTCTTTTTCATACTACAGTATTTTTATTACATAGGAATGGAGATAATTGCTAAAAGATTAATCTACTATAATGTTATTTTATGCTTTTTTTTAATTGGCAAAGTTAACCACACAGAAATAGACTTATGGATTCAATTTGAAGTGGGATTCGTATGTCAATTTGATGGTAATTCATGAATCGTGATTTATGTGAAAATATTCAGTTAAGTATAAAGTTATCTTATATTAATAAGACCCCACTTGTACTAGTTGCTAATGTGGTTTTGATTAGGATTAATACAAAGCTTCAAGTCACAAAATATCTTATAAATCAG
>CANYLF011080636.1:0-11776 GCA_948193215.1 Bocquillonia castaneifolia
ATTATTATTATTATTATTATTATTATTATTATTATTATTATTATTATTATTATTATTATTATTATTATTGTTTGACTGTCAATGTGGTAGATTTGGCTGAGGGAAAGGTTGGGCCTTTTGGAGATTCCTAGGAGTTTGAACTCCTACACGTCCAGGCAGTTGATGACCCGTCATCTTTCTCACATTGCACTTAATTTGACAGAAGTTGAATGGGATGACTTTCTGAATAACAGATAGGAGGATGATATCCGCTGGCATTGTCCATGGTGGTCCCTGACAACAGTGATGGTAGAGCTTTTTGACAAGTGCGTTCCATTGGCCGGGCTACACCTTTTTAGTTTCTACACCCCATCTAGGCTCTGTTGCCAATACGAGCAAGTTCAACGCATCACGCCTATACTACCTGATTTTGAGAGCTCTCCTCTGCAGCCCCAGTTGCTTGACCGGATCGCCGTGGGTGGGGCGGTAGACGCCGACTTATCAATGCGACTTTCCACAGTAGTACTGTGACTGATGATCTTTACAAGGCCTGGGTTGTGTTGTAGAATCAGGAACCATCCACCTCCCGTTCCCGGGAAATGACTACCATGTATAATGCAAGTAGAATGCCGTATGGAAACACTAGGCGTTAGGTGGTCTCATATCCGCCCTTTGCATGTACTTTGAAAATGTTTTCTTTTTCAAGCAGATTTAACCATTTCAATGTTATCATAAATAAGACAATGTTTATCAATAATTCTATTTTATTAATATAATGCACTCCTTTATTTACAAAAGCGTACTGCACGGATCGCGCATAATATGCCCCTTGTTACCAACTGTCCTTTCCAGGTTTTCCAGCTGGAAATTCTCTCATATCATTATCATCATTTTTTATCATCATTTTTATTTTATTATAGGTATTATTTCTTCAGCCTATCCATGTTGATGGGTTGAGTGAATTCATTGCCCTCCAAGTCTGAAATCTTAACTGCCCCTTTGGGTAGAACTTTCACGATCAGGTATGGACCTTCCCAGGTTGGCTTGAACTTGCCTCGGGGATCAAAAGGAATAGGCCTAGCCTGCTTCAAGACCTAGTCCCCCTCTTTAATGGCGCGGGGCTTGATGCTCTTATTGAATGATCTGGCCATCCTTCGTTAGTATAGTTGGGTATGGTAGAGGCTTTCTTTCTGTTTTCCTCTAAAGATAACAACTGCCTGTACTTCTTTTCTGCCCACTTAGTCTCTGCCAACTGTGATTCTAAAACTACCTGAAGTGACTTGTATTGCATTTCCACTGGAAGTACTGCTTCTCCCCCATACACCAAAGAGAAATGTGTTTGTACTGTTGCACTTCTGATGGTGGTGTTGTATCCAAAAACAGTATGGAATTGCTTTGACCAATCCTTGTACGTTCTGACCATCTTTGCTAGTATCTTCTTGACTGTCTTGTTGGTAGCCTCAATGGCCCCGTTAGCTTGAGGCCTGTAAGGAGATGACTTATGGTGTTCTATACCATTTTCTTTCAGAAAGTCGGTTGTTTCCCTTTGAAATTGCACTCTGTTGTCCGATACTATATGATGAGGAAGCCTAAACCTGCATTTGATCTTCTTGGCTAGGAATTCAATCATGCTTTATGTAGTAACTATTGGGAGTGAGACAGCTTCAACATATCTGGTAAAGTACTCGACTACCATAATGATATATTTATGACCATTGCAAGCAGTGGGCTTTATGGATCCCATGATGTCGATCCCCCAAGTAGAGAAAGGCCACGGGGAAGCAAGATTATGGAGTTCTGAAGGTGGGATATGAATCCGATCCCCATGTACTTGACAGTTGTTGCATTTGCGTACAATTCTGATGCAATCCTTGTCCATGGTATCCTAGTAATACCCCTACCTCTGTATCTTTGATGATAACACGGGCCCACTCATATAAGGCCCACAATTTCCTACATGAACATCATTTATGATTCTATCAGCCTCTTCTCTTGTGACACACCTGAGAAGTACTCCAGTAAGTGATCTTCGGTATAACATGCCCTCATGGAAAGTGTAGTTTTTGGACTGAAGTCGTATAGTAAAGCATTGTTTACTTGTTGATTCCTCCGGGTATTCCCGTGTTTCCAGGTATCTCAAGACATCATAAAACCAGGGCTTTTCTTGAGGTCCGGTAGAGCATACTATCTCCCCCTTCAGGTAACATGGCTGTTTAGTTTTTGTCATCACTAGAGGCTTCATCTGTGTTTTGCTAGGATCCTCCCATACTGAGGCAAGCAAGGCTAGAGCATCTTCCATTTGATTTTCTCCTCTTGGTAGGTGAAACATGTTGCATTTCTAGAAGTAGCTTCTGACCCGTTGCAGGTGCTCAACATATAGCTTTAACTTTTCATCTCTAACTTCCCATTCATCCATTGCTTGACTGACTACTAATTTTGAATCCCCGTAGACTGAGATTTCTTTAGCTCCTGCTGAGCTTGTAGATTCTAATACGAAAATACATGCTTCATATTCGGCCATGTTGTTGGTGGCTAAAAATTCTAACTTCTTAGCAAGTGGAATTTGCTCCCCTGTAGGTGTTATGAGTAGTACACCAATCCCTGCTCCTTTATGGTTTACTACCCCGTTGAAGTACAGAACCCATCCCTGAACTTCTATTGCATTAAGTCCTTCATAAGGGAATTCAAATTCAAATTGCTCATCTGACTCTTTTGGATTGTGAGCCAAGAATTCAGCAATTGCCTGCCCTTTGATCGTCTTCTTGGTCATGTACTGGATGTCAAACTTAATCAACAGCACCAACCATTTAGCTAGCTTCCCAATTAGGATAGGGGCTTCATACAAGTATCATAGAGGATCGATCTTTGCCACCACTTCCACTTGGTAGGATTGAAAATAAGGTCGAAGCTTGCGAGAAGCCCAAATGATTGCCAGACAAGTCTTCTGGACTACATCATACTTGGCCTCGTAAGACAACAACTTCTTACTGAGGTAGTATACAGCATGCTCGATCCCTGCTCCATCTGCTTGAGCTACCATTGCGCCAATGGCTTCTTCTTCTAGTGCCATGTATAAGATCAGTGGTCTCCCAGCTTTAGGAGGTTGGAGTATCGGTGGATTAGACATGTATTGTTTTATCTTCTAGAATGCCTCTTGGCAATTAGAGTTCCATTCTTTAGGTTGGTTCTTCCTTAATAGCTTGAAGATAAAATCACAGATCATGGTTAACCGTGATATGAACCTGCTGACATATTGGATTTTCCCTAAGAATCCTCTGACTTCTTTTTCTGTCTTCGACTTGATCTTGTCCGGGTCTACCTCAATCCCCTTCTGGCTGACTATATGCCCTAACAGTGTGCCTTCTATTACCCCAAATACGCACTTAGCCGGGTTCAGTCTCAGATTATACCTGGCTGCTCTGGCTAAAAACTTTTCTGGGGCATTGAAATGTTGTTCCCGGGTGGGGGATTTAACCATCATGTCATCTACATAAACCTCCACTTCCTTGTGGATGAGGTCATGGAACAAGGTCGTAGCCATCCTTTGATATGTTGCCCCCACATTTTTGAGCCTGAACGGCATTACTGTGTAGTAGTAAGTACCGTATTTTATAACAAAAGAAGTCTTCATCTTGTCAACCACAACCATCATGATTTGGTTATACCCGAAATACCCATCCATGAAAGATTACATGGCATTGGTCGTCGCACTATCAATAAGCACATCAATGTGAGGAAGAGGGAAATCATCCTTTGGTGATGCCTTATTTAGATCTCTGAAATCAACACACATCCTGACTCTGCTGTCTTTCTTAGGAACTGGGACAATATTGGCCAACCATTCCGGATATTTAACCACCTCTAGGAACTTTGCTTTCAATTGCTTGGCTATCTCCTCTTTAATCAACTGTGCCCATTCTGGTCTCAACCTCCTAAGCTTCTGTTTGACTGCCTTTTTATTGGGATCAGTAGGAATGAAATGTTCGGCTATGCTTCTGTCAACCCCCGGCATGTCGGCATAAGTCCAGGCAAATACTTCCTTCCATTTATTAAGGATATGTTCAAATCTCTCTCTCTCTTCAGGGGTTACATTAGACGCGATCAGTATTTTCTGTGGTATTTCTTTTATACCTAAATTGAATGCATTCATTTGTACATAATTAATGTTAAACATGCTCATGATATGATCAATGAAATGCACAGTGCCGTTAGGATGAACATCACACAAGTAAGCAAAGTCAGAATTCATAACATTGACCTTGGAAACAAACAATTCCTCCTCCTCAAAGAGGTCAGGCGTTATTACATCAACAGAATAAAAATGTTCCATAAGTGCATTATGAATAAAGGCATAAACATCAGAGAAATCAGGCTGGGCCTCTTCTTCCTTAACATCCACAATTTCTTCCTGGATCACCAGTGTCTCCATCTTATTAGTCAGTCCCTCAGTAATAAGCTTCTCCAGGATCAGAATGGAGTCTTTGCCACTTGTAGCTTCACCTAGTGCCTTCTAGGCTTCTGGCACAAAGAAATCATACAAACCACTCTTCTTGATGGGGCTCGGCTTCCCCTTCTCAATGACTCACTGGTATTTCCCAAACCTTCATGGGTAGTCTGAGTCTTGAAATCCGGGAGTGTAGTAATCCCTTGCTGGTTCTTACCTAACCCCCAACCAAGGAGGTAGTTCATATTCTGGAGCATGGAACTGACTTGTGGGCTCGTCTGTTCCTCCCCAATCATCATGACCTGAAACCCAATGGGAGAGATTTCACCTTTGGGCGCAGCTTGCAGCACAGCAACTGAATGAGTTGGCTCAGCATTAATAGTCAGGATGCCCTCTTTATATGGGAATTTGATCTTTTGGTGAAGTGTGGATGGAACTCCGCCTAGAGAATGAAACCATGGCCTACTTAACAAAACTGCAAAAGTCATAGGAATATCCAAGACAGTAATGCATAACTTGGATTCAATTGGTCTGACTTTGACTTCAGCAGTGAAGGTTCCCTCTACACTCCTCTTCGAGTCATCATATGCTCGAATGACTAAATCCGATGGTTGAAAATCAGCAGTTGAAATCCCCAGCTTAGGAAAAATCTTTGATGGGCAGACATTAATGGCAGATCCGTCATCCACCATAATATAGGATATTCCTTTACCATTGACCTCAGCTGCAATGTACAAAGCCTTATTGTGTTCCCGGCCTTCCAGAGGCAGATCCTCATTAGAGAAAGTAATCTCTCCTGACTTCCTTTCCATCATTAACCCAACCATGTTTTCAGGAGAAACATCCTTGAGGACTTGGATTTTGGACAAAGCATCCACTAAGGCTTTCCAGTGTGCTTCAGAATACACTAGTACATCCCAAATGCTCGCATTGGCCTTGGTCTTCTTTAGTTGTTCTGTGATTAGGTCTTCTCTAACCTCCACAATCTCTTTACCCATTTCTGGGGCGGGACCACTCCTCTGGTTACTGGACTCCAGAATATCTAAATCCTTTCTCTGATACTCTCTGCCATTCCGGGTAACCTATAACAGGGACTCATCATTTTGAGTCAAGTGAAAGGTATCGGCCAATTCTGCTTCATCCTCGCTTGAACAGTACTAAGCATCAAACATGTATACATTTCTGACCCGCTTGTCAGAACCCAACTATAGCTTGTAAAGACCAGACAAATCTCCCAACTAGGGAAGTTCTTCTCTCAAATGCTTCACATGGTCGGTAACAATGTCTTCCAATGAAGAGTCAGACTCAAAAGAGGCCAAAACCTCAGCTTCAGTAAAACCAGATTTGATGCACATAGTTCGGTTAGGTGGAGGTACTCTGTGGTAGTTTGGCAGGGGGTTATGTTTGGTGCTAGGTGGTCTGGGTCGGTGATCTTGCCTACTTCGATTTGGTCTTGGATGGCGTGTTTAAGTTTGATGCAATTGTCGGTGGAATGTCTGGGGGTTTGGTGGAATTTACAGAAGGTATCAGGGTTGTATCCAGGTGAGTTTTGGTTTGGTGGGAATCTGGCTGGTTCTGGTTTAATCAGGTTTTGTCTCTTAAGCCTCTTAAACACTTTGGATAGGGGTTGGTTGAAGTTGGAGAATTTCTAGTTGGTAATTACCTGGTTTACATCAGCAGTTCTAGCGTTGGAGCTTGACGGTCGGTTGTAGGTGGCTTTTCCTCTATAGTTTTTCTTCTCTTTAGCTTCTATTTCTTCACATTGTATCCCGTCATCATACAGGTTGCCAAAAGTCTTGGGGTTCATTACCTGTAAAGTTTTCACCATGTTGGGAAGCACATTCTGGACCACTATCCGGACTTGGTCTTTCTCAGAGGGTTTGTCTTTGAGGAATGCAGCCTTATTTTTCCACCTGGTCAGAAAGTCTGCAAATGGTTCATTGTATCTTTGTTTAGTCACCTTTAGGTCCTTCAGAGAAACCTCCAGTCTGGTGTTATATGTGTATTGCCTTAAGAACGCCTCATAGAGCTCCTTTCAGTTAGACTAGATAGTGGATGGTAGTCTGTGATACCAGTCCTAGACTACCCCAGTCAAAGATAGTGGGAAGACCCCCACCTTCTATTCATTATCAAGTGGAGTGGCAGCCATGATGGACCCATATTGCTTAAGGTGAAGCTTAGGATCCCAACTCCATTAAATTTCTGCATGTCAGGCATAGTGAATTTAGGAGGCAGTTTCTTCATACCCTTGATTCCCATGTTGTCCAAATCAAACTCCATATCAGACTTCTTTTCCCGGACCAGTTCTTGTAATTCCTCCATCTTCTTAGTGAGGGTGGAAATAACATCATTACCATCGGTTCTATCCTCCCTTTCCGGAGGTGGAGTCCCAGGTGTTCTTGCGTTGACAGCATTCTGAACTTTCTCCTTAATCATGTCCCTCATGGCATTCAACATTGCTTGCATATCAGTTGGTTGTCCTGTTCCAGCCATTCTGTCGGTACTGTCTGTGTTAAAGTTGGCACTTTCTCTGACTAATCGGCTTCCTACTATTCTCCAAGTGGACTGGGACTAAATATTGACTACAAAATCAGAAGAACTAGAAATATGCATGAGATGCATATGCATGTATGCATGACAAGAAAATAAGAAACTCATTAGTTGTACATGTAATAATTACTAACAAAAGCAGACCTTCCAACCTTATTTCTCCCACACACGTATTTCATTGGTCAAAAGTCCATTTCCTAAGTAGGATGGGGTACTTTATTTCATCAACAAGGGATGATAGTATCATCGTGTAAGAACGTTCTCTCAAGCTATCCTAGCAAACAATCGTATTTATGATAATCATGTGTGCATCCTTGTTACCTAAATTCTGCCTTTAAACGGACAGAATTTCAGTATAGGCTTTAGGCTTAATGATCATGAATACTCATGGCAACATTACAACATGTAGGATTTGACGGGTGCAGCCTAGTGGAAACTTCTATGGTCATTACATGCTGGGCTTTGACTCTTTGGTTTGGCTAAGAAGGCTCCTACAGAGTCAGACTCCCATTAACCATTGCTAGGATGGTAGGAGATCCAGTATGGGCTTCCCATTAACCGTGACTCATTAACCATTTCTAAGATGGTAAGCTAGGTAGGATTCCCAATCACTGTGAGTGGTCTACTAATAACACAATCTAAGAAACTGGTGTGGAATCATTGAATTGCATTATAAATGGTACCAGGGTTTATTAAGGACCCTAAAAATGTAGAACTACGTGCAATGCAAAAGGAAACAATGACCAAATTAATTAAAAATATGGGAAATTGCTCGGAATATTCATTCATTTTTATTTATAAAAAACCTCCCCAGTGGAGTCGCCACTGTGGACAGAGCGCCCGGGACGCGTCTTAATCGCCGCTGCTTGTCAGTTGGTGTCCAATAGCAATGGTGACATACCCACTAAATGGATTTTAAGTTTTATGAAAAATGTGGAGTCGCCACCCGAATTGCTTCGGGATCACCTAGTGATTAACAATCAGGTAGATTCCTTTTCAGGGAAATCCCATTCGTCATCACACCAGATGATTTCTTGATTCGGAATGAGTCATCCATACTTGGGCCGATTTCCCATTTAATTAAGTAATAAGGTCATTATTTCCTACTAGAGACAAACAATATCAAGTGATAAATCACCCAGAAAGTAGGGTGCAATGAATAGACGCGCATAATATTGTTTCTAATCAATTTTAGTTCTGCATTAAGTCCACTATGATTAATTCTGATTGATTGAGTGCAATTGGCTGTATTGTGGTAAGTTTCTACTGGTTTTAGTAGTAATTAGCTGAGTGGATTATTTCCTCATTTATTTACATGCACAACATCCACAGTTAGTTTCTAACTCATTTTTATTATTTTTTAATTTTCCTTTGGGGTTAATATTTGCACATTAATTTTTTTATTATTTACCTGAGATATTTGGAATGACAATAATACACATACACCCTTAAAGAGAGGAAATGTGAAATGAATTTCTACCATTTTTATTTACTTATTACCGAATTGATTAATTAAATGTCTGATTAATTATTTAACAAAAAAGATCTAGGTGATTTACATAAGAAATAAAGAAATTTTATCGATCGACCGATTTACCCGGGAGAGGATAAATCGATCAACCTTAAAGCTTCGGTAGTCGATCTACCGCATGTTTTTCGAGTTAGTTCTTGATCTGTTTATTACATGCCTTTTAAATATAATACATAAAAATGATATACATAATTCTAAAGAGCCTATAAATATCCTATCTATGCTAACCTAGCAAGAATTACATTTTTTTTATGAAGTGTTCAAAACGCTATCCCGGATGTAGCACTTAAATTTTAAGGGCATTTTTGTCATGAAAATGAAGGAAATAGAAAAATCTCAAAATACAAAAATTAAAGTAGACATCCTGAACTTCATTTTAGGCTCAAGAATTTCTCGATTTGGAGCTCGGACGACCAAGATATGCCCTTCGCAAGTTAGACCAAGATCCTGATATCTCTTTGGAACTGAAGCATCGTAAACATTCGGCCGGACCTTTGAAAACCCTGCTGGACCTTTGAACATCCTGCCGGATGTTCAAAATGGACCAAACTCAATTAAGCAGGTAGGTTGAGAAATCCGTGGGAGCTCGATCATTCGGCCGGACCTTCGTAAACATCCGGTCGGATCTGTAAGTCATCTTCTCCTAGCTATTTTCCTTGTTTTGCTAAGTTTTATTACAAATACACAGTATATTAGCTATTCATAATCCATACAGACTCCTAAGGATACGTTTTGGATAGTTAAAACAAATTATAACAACAACTAAAAATCCAACAAAAAAAGACGTTGTGAAATTTTGGAACGGGTTGTAAGAGCTCCAAACTTTAATGTAAATAGTTCTACATTCTCCTGGTTTCACACATAATTCATGTATGCAATTAGAATATGAAACACAATTGGTTATAAAAATACGTAAAAATTACAGAATATAACAAAAAATAACAAAAAAAATGAGAAAATGATTAGTCTTGATTCATGGATACTTCGTGGATGGTTGGTTGCCCTCAAAATTGAGATTAATTACCGATTCAGGTAAGAAAATGAGCTGTTGAATTGTTCAAAACCAAAGAAAATATTCGGCCGAAGAAACTAATTAATTTTGCTCTGTTTTTGTGTTTTTTGTCTGACTAAAACCTTGTCGAAAATTCCTCTCTCCAGCCTCCATCTCATTCTATTTATAGCCATGATCGATTAGGGTTTGTTGCAGAAGGAATTGCCTTTCCTCAGTGGGGTGAGGTGTGACAGATCACCTCTATCTCCCCTTGTCGAAACGTGCAGACACCCTTATATATTTTTTTAAAAGAAATCTTGAACATCTGGCCGGACCTATGAACATCCGGCCGGTCCTTTGAATATCCGGTCCGATGTTCATTTTGGGCCTGGTGGTTTTTGGGCTCAAAACGATTTTCTGGTTTATGTGGACCGTATTTAAGGTTCAGACAAATATTTATACACTTGTTCGGACCCTAAATTAGGCCAAAAACATATGTTGAAAATTTTTAGCGCATTTGAAATAATTCTTATTTTCTTCAACTCATTTCTACATGAAACTGGGTAACAAAAATGGTGCAAAATAGACCGTATTCGTCACTGGGCTCCCGTGCCGCTTCCACGTACCTGCATCCAAAAATTAGGTGTCTACAATAAATATCAATATTGATCATAAAAAATTGGTATTTGCCATTAATGTGAAATATGTATAAAGTCTAATAAATAAAAGTTTTTAAAAAATACCAAAAAATTGTAGCTAATAAATTATGTTTTTTAAATTTATTTTTGTTCCACACAGTTCACTAATGTGGGATCCTAAATAATTAATGCATCTATCATAGCATACAAATCAAATAATTATTTTTTTAATTGATGAAAATACAAACTGCGCACAATATAGGACATATGCAGTCTAATTACAATATTGATATAATGATTATTAATCCTAATGAGAGACATTTACTAGATGAACGAATTAAATAATTTTAGCATTGTAACTATCATATTTGTTATTTTATTTTGAATAATAAAAACCTAAATCAATTGTTAAATATTAGAATACATAGAAGTATCATTTTTTTTTTATTTTTTTGTATTCTTTCCTTGAAGTTAGAAACCATATATTACCTTGACTAATTTTAAATACCAGTTTATAAAATTCTGAATGTTGGAATAAATATGGATTCAACCTCACATTAATAGAAATATTTTTAACTAACTTGTATATTATTTATCTATGTTTTCATTTTTACTATCAATGTTAATTTTTTTCACTTCCACCTCAATAGAGATCTAAATTTTTAAAAAAATTATTTCAAATATAAATAATTATGAATGCGTGATATAACTTCCTAATAAATATATTTTGAAATTAAAATAATAAGTTCCATATCAATTAAAAAATAAATGATAAATGACTTTCGTAAAGGGTTTTTTTTTATCACAAACAATTAAGTAATTGAAATTTTAATGCAAGTATTTCCTTTTTAAATAAAAAGATTCAGCAATTTACTTGCAAAAAAATAGAGATTGGAATAATTGAAAAATATAGGGACTGAAATAGTTATATTAGCATAAAGTTGGATTTCTTTTTTTGCTGATGCAGCATCACTTAAGGTTGCCACGTTAGTGGCTGCAGGCATTTCCTGCAATCTTGGTTGGAGGAAAAAATTGTCCTTATTTAATTAGCTAAACACTTAATTTTACGCGATGAATATGCACAATCAACATGTTAATTTACGAGGAAAAGAAAAATCAATATTTTTTTTATCGATAGTTGCCTCGGTATTTCGGGTATTTCAGGTCTTTTGAGTTCAGACTAAATTACAAGAAAATTGACATTCAGAAATCTCTTGTCCTCTTCAAATGAAGGCGAGTCTTGAAGCTGAGAACTCGACCATTATTTTACAATTTTGCAATAAATTAACATGGCAAAGAACAGTGCAGAAGTGCATGAGAAACGCACTATTTTAGACGAAGAAGTGTGAACCCTCACATGAATCTTGCCATAGCAGTCACTATATAACCAACACTCACATAATTATTTGGTACAGTAAAACTAGGATATTTGTATATATAAAGATAATTGAAAGTTGTGTACATCATAAGATTTTTTTTTTTTTTTTACTTTTGTTAGGGGGAAAAAAGATATTTTTACTTACATACATCCTTTCCAGGGCCGGAGGGATATTAACCCCCTCGGAGCCTTTTTGCGTTCCACGTAAAAGTTTCTATTTCCTTCCTTTGTTTTCTATTTAAATCACAACTTAGCCCCTCAAAAT
>CANYLF011081520.1:0-13483 GCA_948193215.1 Bocquillonia castaneifolia
CACCCCCCCCCCCCACCCCCCCACCCTCCCCCCCCCCCCCCCCCCCCCCCCCCCCCCACCCCCCCACCCGCCCCCACCCCCCCCGTCCCCCCCCCCCCCACCCCCCCCCCCCCCCCCCCCCCCCCCCCCCCCCCGCCGCCGGCCCCGCCCCCCCCCCCCCCCCGTGAGTTCTTGGAGTGCCATTTTCTGGAAAAATAGATAATCTTTCATATACTTTGAAAATATTTTGAAAAAAATAATAAGAAAAATATTTACATAAGAAAATTAGGTTTTCTTTAAGCTTTTTAAGCTTTTGATCTTCAGTTCTTTGCTAGAATTCAATCTTGAAGGGTACAAATGCGACAATTTCTAAGGGCACACAATGCATCCATGACCAAAGAATAGCAATCTTAACTTTCTTCTTTTAATTTGATTTCTTTGTCTTCTTTGTTTATTACTTGATTTCTATCTCATTAATTATGTTGGTTTAATCTTGATCATTTATTGTTTCTGTTATATTCATGGTTTCCATTATATATTTTTAACATAGTTTGCATGATTGTTGGCTTAATTGCATGGATCAAGTTAGTTTATGTCATTATTTTGTTATATAACTTGGTTTAATTTAATTTTTTTATTTATTCTTTTTTTTATAACTGTTGTTACCCGAAGTATCCCAGACCCTGTTTTATGGTTGCGCAAACGAATCGTCGATCGAGAGAAGCCCCAAATGGAGCAACTCTCTCTTAGCGGGGGTGAGCCTCGAACTCAAGACCTCCCTTAAGAGAACACCCTTGATACCAATGGCTTTGCCAGTTGGTCCAACGCCCCGTTGGTTTTTTATTTATTCTTTACTTGTTTACTTTTCTTAAGTTCATGATGATTTAATCTTGTGTTTTGATTGCTGATCTTGATTTTAGTATAATAGTAAATATATTATATTGTTTGGGGTGATCCCCATAATTTATTAAGTTAATTTTCTGTTTTGCAGTCAACTAACAATTTCTGTGGAGGATCCCGACATAGAATTGACCTGTCCTATATGGACAGCCGGTCAGCTCATCTGCTTGACCGATTGGCCATCCTAATAGGACCGATCGGCTGATCAAACCTGGAATCCAAGATTTTCCTTTTTTCAGTTAATTAGGATATAATTGGATTAATTAATAAACACGGTAATTAGTAAAATTAATCTGGAAATTAATTTCTCCATTTCTTTCTTTAAGATTTACTTTATAGCATTTATGTTATATTTGTTTGTAATATGTAATAATTATTTTTGTACTTTTTATTTTGTATTTGTTATTATTTTATCACATATTTGCATGTTTTAGGATTAATTAGAATTAATAATTAAAGTTGGTAATTTTAGGTAAAATTGGTAGAAAATCATTTCTCCTTCCATTTCTTTAAGGTTGAATGTATTTTATTTATTTATTTATTTTATAGGTGTTGCCTACAGTGGTATCCCAGGCCCCGTTTAACGGTTGCCTAGACTAATCCATTGTCGAGGTGCCGGGGCCTAGCATTATCCCTCTCCCAATGAGTAGGTGGATCGAACCTGTGACCGGGCACATCCACCTTGAGTTGGCACCTTAAGACTAGCGGCTTTGCCACTTTGTCAAACACTCGTTGGTTGAATTTATTTTATTTATTTTTATGTTTTATTAAATATTTTGTAATGTTTTATATAGTCCATTCAATACCTTGTTTTATTAGATTTAATTAATTAATGTGAAAACTTTAACTGAATAATTAGGATATAAAATGTGTAAAAACTTACTTTTAATATTTCTTGCATATAAATAAATTAGGAATAAATATTTGGTAATAATTTGTAAATAAAATAAATAAAAATCAACACTTTTCCATGCCTTCCATGTAATTTAATTAGGACTGACAAGCCGGGCTAATAATAAAATTGGTTTATAAATAATTAGGGATCACTTTTAAAATTATTATAAACTTTTGTGTAAATTATTTCCATTGGTTGTTATATGCTTTCCCTCACGTGTTGTCTATTAAAATAAGGAATTAATAATTTCACTTGGTAATTAAATAATAAAATACGCTTTATGGGATGCTTATTTCGAACCTAGAATCATCTGAGTGATGACGATAAGTACTCTTTTAACGGGGATTGAGTCATTCATCACATTATAAAAGGCGATCCCGAACAAACTCAAGTGGCAACTCCTCATTCTCCGCTACGCCTAATAAGGCTAATGCGTGTTCCCTAACTTTAAATAGTAGCAGTGCCGTGGTCGCTAGAGCCTGGGCGCTTGGGCTGAAAACCCATTCGTCCACAGCGGCGACTCCACTAGGGATAAGAGAATAAGATTTCGAGCATTTTATTATTTAATTACCAAGTTAAGTTGTTAATTTCTTTGCATCATTCTTTGCATTGGTCCCTATTAAGCCCCGGTACCACTTATAATGCGATTCAATGATTCTACTCGTGTCTTGGGTTGTATTATCGGTGATTACCACTCACAGTGATTGAGAGTTCTATCAGGCTTACCATCTTAGCAATGGTTAATGAGTCATGGTTAATGGGAAACTCATACAGGATCTCCTACCATCCGATCAATGGTTAATGGGAGTCTAACTCTGTGAGAACCTTTCTAGCCCACCCAGTTGTCCTAGCCCACATGTAATGGCCATCGTAACTTCCACGAGGACTATGCCAAATATTGCTTTTTTGCTTGATGCCATGAAGCCATTATTTTGACTTAGTCCAATGTTATTGCCCTTAACTCAAATCCTAATTACTATTTGTGTGAAAGGGATGTCAATGTGTTATCCTAATTATACCTGGTTAATGCTAAGAGGCGCTGGAGCATAGGGACGTTAGGATTTGAGAAAAGTAACCTGATTTCTAACTTTGTAAAAGGGATGTTGGTGTGTCAGTCTAACTATATACGACTGATGCTAAAATAGCCCTAGAACATAGGGAATATCAAGAACTTGTTAAGGACAAAGCCATGGGAAAAGGAATTTATAGTGGCTTATTCTTTGGTTTGAATATTGAGAGTTATATATGTATACATTGGTACTTACATCCCCTGTTGATGTATAGGACCCGGATGAAATCCTAGGAAATTGGACTTTGCCAAGGAATACATGTGTGGGAGCAATAAGATTGGAAGGTCTACCACTTGGTAGTATTTGTCTGTGTACAGCTAACCTGTGTTCTTATTTACTTTGTCATGCATTCATGAACGCATGTATACATGCACTTGCATTTCATGCAGCAATCTAACCTTTCTACTTTGTAGGTAATTACAAGATGGCCAACAACATCAGCATCCAATAAATCCGTGAAATTGTGAGAAATGAGGTACGGACCATGTTACAAGAATTCTTGGGAATGCAACCTGAGAACCGTCTTGTAAATCACCATAGAAAGTGTGAGGAGGCTGACAAATGCATATCTTTGAAGTGTGAGCTCAAGAACTTGACTGACAAATGTATGTCCTAAGAGCATGAAATTAAGAATTTGATTAATGAGAGGGAAAACCTTGAACTGGAAAATGCAAATTTTCGCTTGAAAAATAAGAGTCTGCCTGGAATCAAGGAAGGAGTTTCCATTCATTCCCTAATCCAAATGGGGATGCCACTCCTAAGATAAAAACATCAGATTCTGACACCACCTGTTCCAGAAAGTCACCCTTGGATGAGTTTTACCAAATCAAATGAAACACAAGCTGGCTATGTGGGCTTAACCCAGAACCCTTACAATCATTCTCAATTCAATCAACCCCATCTCTAAAATCTTTGAAGAAGAACAAAAACAAAGACTGCTTAAATTTTAGCCAACCAGATTCTGTCCTAATGTAAGATCCCTTGGATACCACCCCAATGCCTATTGCAACTTTCACCAAACACCAGGACATTCTACAGATAACTGCACCAAACTTAAACACACTATCCAAGACTTGATCGATGCTGGAAAAACCTCTGCATATGGCAGTAGTTTCTTTGTTGGTCGAGCATTCTCCAACTTCAATCAACCACTCTCTGAGATATTTGAATGCTTGGAAAAAAGGGTTTGCTTGAACCCCAAACTGCTAAGAAGCCTGCTGACACAAATTCCCACAGCTACATCCACGGGGCTTATTGCACATTTCATCAGGTAGATGGCCATTACACTGACAATTGCACTAGGCTCAAGCATGCAATTCAAGACCTCATCTATGAAGGAAAGATCCCAGACCCTAAAATAGATGCTTAGGAGTCTGTTGTTCATTTTCTAGCCTAATAAAAGAGCAAGTTGTCTGGTCAATGATAGAACATTTGTTTCACTTTTGTTTGGTTGGTGTTCTCTCAATAGAATGAATGCATTTCATTAATAATATTATGAGTTCATTTAACTTGAATCTATTCATCATTGCCTCATTTAATATTGATACAAAAAAATAAATAAAAGAGAGAAGTTTTTCAAACTCAGAATAATTTCTTAAAGCAAGTGTTAATGACCAATCTTTCAATTTCTCCGTTTTGATTGTGTCATTTCATATTAATACCGGATTCTCAACATAGTTCCAAAACCTGTGAGTGCTTGAACATTTATGATCACTCATCGCTCCGTGCAACTATGTTCTTGTTGAGTGTGTCTTACATAGGAAGTGTTCATTAGAACTTGCCCTGGTATATATTTGAAATCCACATGATTATTGAAAGTATGAAAATGAAGAGAGCTCATAGGATAAACTCTTAGCCTAAAAAGCCTACCCTGTTTACCTCTAGGAAGCCAAAGTTGAGCCCTTAACCCTCTTTCTCTTTGAATTTGCCACATTAGCTTGATTAAGCCTTTTCTAAAAAAAAAATTTCTATCCTTTTCAACCTTTGCGTGCACTAAGTTTTGCAACTCCATTTTTATAAAATGACTTATAAAGTGATTGCATGATCGGACATTCCTTGGAAAATTTTAATTTGCCAAAAGAGAAAATGAAAAAAAAATGCTTGAAGAGAATGTGAAAGAAAGAGAAAGTAAGAGCGATGGGCATCCTTGATGCAGTCCATGATTTCAGAACACTCTTGATAAGTAAGCTAAGCTAGAAGGTATTCCTTCACAAGCTTGAGATTTTAGGAGTTATAGTGCATTTACCCTTTTCTTCCTCTAAAATCCTACCTCACCTAAGCCTTGTTACAACCAAATGAAAGACTCTCAGATTTATATTTCCAGTACATTCAAGTGGAGGACTTATGATTAAAAGGCAAGTATATAGTTGAACTTCCCTATGCTTTGACTTGAGTATAAACACTGCTCCCCTAAACATCAGAGAGTTTTTTTGTGAGAACCGTAAGAGTCATGGGATGATTGTATTCATGTTGGAATATACAATGTAAAATAATTTCCATTTTGATTTAGTTTTTAAAATAAAATAAAACTTTTTCATTAAAATTTCATTGATTAAATTTCTCTAGGAATGAATTTCTTTTCAGTTTTTGCCAAATTTATTTATCATATGGTTAATGTCATTGCATTCAAGCTAGAAAAGAAAACATCAAGCAAATAAAGTGGATTAAATATGAGACCAACAAGGGTGCATGCTGCATTCACTAGTCAGATCTTGAATAAATGCTCAGGGGCAAGCCTTTGGCCTATACCATCCAACACAGCTCTAGATACTTGGGGGCAAGTCCTTGGCTCACACAATCCAACATAGCTCGTGAAGGATAAAATCAACATTCCAAATCCCTTTGATTTTGGAGTCTGCCTCTCATTTCTAATCCAGGTCTTGTTTTATTCCAGTCTTCATATCATAAAAAAAAAAGGGGATCCCAGCAACCCAGTTCACAAGCTCAAACATGTACACAATCCTTCCATACCAAGGACAATGATCAGATCATCAGTCCTCAACAAAAGATTAAAGAGCAGAACCATACTCACAACTTCACAAATTTTGTATATCATAGATCACAACATATCATACATCTATAGGATATAATGTTAGCACAAGAATTTATAGGTGCAACATGCAATATGCATTAGTCTTCATATCTATTACATGTAAACACATGACATGCACTAGATTAAAATATGTTTCATGCATTCAAATAGGACATGCATACTCTTATGAGTTCTGCGGGCTCTTAAGTGTTTATAGTTGACCAAGGGAGACTAGAAAAGAGATCAGAATTGGTACATTCAGGACCTTAGGATGATCAACTGATTAGTCCTCCCTGAACGACTAGTCACTTCATCACACAGCTGACCAGTCACGCATTAACTACAATCAACTGATCAAACAGTCGATCAGTTAAACAGTCCTTGCTCTAAAACTTGTAATGAACTCGTGGAAGAAGTTCTGGATAAACATGCTCGAAATTACATACATTCATACATCCATACATGTAGTATTTAGGTCATAAATAATGAGCATGTAGACAAGTAAGATACTATGCATAAATAGGTCCAAAGGCCGTAAAATGTTGTGATACAAGAAAAGTAAAGTGCTACAAATCTAACATGAAAAATAAAAGGAAGCTATTCTGAAGGATGATGGGCTAAACTGAACTAGCAACAAAAAATGCCAGCAAGAAGCTCAATGAATTGCTCTCCTACTCCTCATCATATTGATAAGCTCCTTACATCCTCACAATCCTCTAGCACAACTACTTAATCTTCCTCTCCCTCTGCCTTGTCATGCCCTTGCCAAGCCTGACAAGTCTCCATAGCAGAAATGGAACAACCAATGTTAATCTTCCAGATTCATGGATTGGTTCTGTTGAGCACTTGCAGCACTTCATTCACCATTTCACAAGTCCTTTCCTATTGTCTTTGAAACACCAGGATAGGTTCTTCTAATGTAGCCACACGAGACTTCAATTCCTCAATTGTAGAAAGAACATCAAATGGTTGTGATGTACTAGAAGAAGGTGCATTTATTTGCTCTATAGATGGTTGAGGTAATGACAAAAGACTTCTAGACGTCTTTCCTCTTGCTATCAATTTTCCTAAACACTCAGACCCAAGGTTCTATAGAAGTAAGCATTAAGTTGCACCTTTTAAGTATTGATATTGGAAATGGTTCTCGGGCTACATGATTTCTTTGGATAAATCAATCCCAAGAAGCTAAAAAATATGAGTCAAGACACCAGTAAAGGGTAAAGCCATCCCTTTTGTCCAAACCATGGCCATATATTGTAACATGGACCTAGGCAGATTGACTAGTCTTCCAGTCTATAACATAGAAAAAAGGAACATGCCACAAGGCTTGCAATGAATTCCACATGGATCTATGGGGTATATAATACGATAACACATGTTTTGGATCACTCTGATGTGGAATGGAATATGAATAGCATGAGGAACATATGCTTCCTTCTTCGAATCATCACAAAGAAAAGTCTTTATTTGCTTTAGAGGAGAAATTGGATTTTCAGTCCAATCATGCACATAATGAACCACCCATCCTTGAGCTAGAATGTTTAGAACCCTAGATAGAAAGCTTTCATCTAGAGTAAAAAGATGACCTTTTACTTGAGATGTAATGATCCAAGTTTTTGGATTTTTTCTGATGTTGGCATAAAAGTTCTTCACCAGATCAGGATATATAGGGCAGGTATCAGTTAGAAGATGCATCCATCATTGGAGTTTGAAGAACTCTAATAATCCACATTCTTCATATGGAGATACATCATCTATATATCCAAGAATGAGAAGTGGCTTTTTATCAAGAGCTTGTATCCTATAACTTGAGGCCTTTGAAGAGAAGTCAGGATCATTTTGGAGTGTATCTAAATGATTTCCTAATTCTGAAGCCTGTGTGGTCATCTTTCTTTTATTCATTGGAAGCTAACGAGGAAAAGAAGATGCCTTTGGAGGAAGATAACGATGGCTGAAATTGGGTATCAGAGAATGCAATGATCTGTGTATGGGAAACTAAAACACTTTTTTCTTAATTTGTAGAGGGAAATTTTTAGTGGTAAACAATGGCATCACCAGATCCAGCTAAAGGGAGCCCTTAGTCAATAACCTATGCTAAGTTACGGATCATAATGTTGCTCACAACTCGAGGTTTGAAAAATGCGGCTTAAGGTAAGTGATAAGATTTGCTGCTATTCATCTGCATACAGTGCATTTGTTTTATCTGTAGATTAGGTTCCCTCAAGATAATTCACATGTATTATTGACAAAATTGTTAGATTCTTTGATAATATGTTAATAATTTTCTGCTGGCTTGTAAATATTTATATACATGTTTGCATTAAATGGTTAAGCACACACTACACGCTACTCTGTTAAGCGTACCTCTTTCACTTTGTTCTCTTACAAACTCCAGCATGAATCCAAACCCTTTATCTAAAGTTCCCCAATTCAAAATCAAAGTAGTCCTCAAATCAGATGGAATAGAGTATTTGTCAAAGATGTCCATATTTCAAAAGTTGTTGATGCTTCTCTCTTAGAGAAATACAGAGTGTTAGATTTCTTTGATTATAAAAAATGTCCTTGTCTGTTGGTTGATGATAAACCAGTATACCCTCTGTTGGTCACACAGTTCTATGCTAGTCTGGTTTTCACTCACAACACTCGTACTCTTAAAGCCTTTGTTAAAGGTCGAGATATCATGCTAAATGATTCAACACTTGTAAGAATCTTGAATATTCTTAATGAGGGGTGGGAGGGGGGGGGGTTCAATCTTCGTCAAATTGGTCTTCTCACCCAATTCCCCTTATAGAATAAACTAGGATTGTGATGTTTGATAATTTTATCCAGTCTCATTATGTTCCATACATTGATCAACTCCCAGCTCTTTCCAAAATTCTTCATCATCTGTGTTTCTATAATGTGTTTCCTAGAGACCCTCTTCTTCTCAAGGTGAAGGAGCAAGACATGTTCTTCATCTCTATGTTGTTATTCAAAAAACAAGTGAAGCTTCCTGGCTCAATACTGTCATACATGTCTAATGTTGTCTCGAAAGATCTCTCACTACCATATGGTGGCATTTTGACTAGAGTGTTTGAGCACTTTGAAGTCGACTTAGACTGTACTGAATATGTGTTGAGAACACCATTTCCTAGCTCAATGCTTGATTAGCTGTACTTGACAACTTTAGAACAGGAAGATCTCAGTAAATCTAAGGGAAAGCAACCTATGGAGTCATTTGAAATAGGAGAAAGTGAGGAGATTAGTCAATTGTCCAATGTTGTTCTGGACGATTTGAATCCCCCACTCATTCAATAAGCTGTTCAATCTTCCAATGTTCCATCACTTGAAAGTATTTATTCTCTAGTGCGAGAAAACAATTCACATCTAGAAAACATGGAAAGACATTTTTTGTTTCTCTAAGAACAGCAGGCACAGACCTCTCACACTTTGACAAATTTGTTGACTGTCTTGGCTAATTTGTTTTCACCTCCATCTTAGTCAATTGTTTAATGATCATAAAGTTTTATATTTTTTTATTCTATTGTTAATAAATTATTTCCTCTGGATTGCCAGAATGATAGCACAACTTTCTCTTTTGTTTGATTAGCATAGCTTTCTAATTAGTTTAAAACCAAGATCTGATCTTAGACTCCGAGAATAAAATCTCACATTGAACTAATTGCAATATTATTTGATATAGGACAAATTGCATGCAAAAATGTGTTCATTGAAATACCTATGGCAACCAAGAGGGAGGGGTTGAATTGGGGCTGAAAAAAAAATTAAAACCTTTGACGAAGATAGGTGGAGAAGAATAAAAGAGAATACAAGAGATTTATAGTGGTTCAGACAAAAAATATCCTACATCCACTTCCCAATACACAATTGGGTATTCCACTAATCTTCAACAAGAATACAATAAGAGTTTTCACAAGCTAAATCACAACCTAGTGTTTGCAAGGCTCACACCAAACCTTTATAAGAGCTTTTCTAAGGCTCACTCAAAACCTAACTCAAGTGTTTTTATGGCTTACACTCAAAGCCCAAAACCCAAGTGTTTTCAAGGTACACACTTAAACCTTTCCTCGTGCTTTAGCGTATCTCTCACAATACAAAACAAAGTGAAGATTATAAGAAGAACAATGAAGGTTTTTTGCTCACAATTACAATATAAACTCTCAAATAACTTATGAAAATTATAACTATTAATTGTTAGTCTTTCTTCAAGTTCTTGTGTATGTTTTGATGCCTCAAATACCTCCTTTTATAGGCAAGAAATCAGAAACGACCATTCTGAATCAGCCAAGAAATTCAAACTTGATTTGTGAGGCTCCATTCTTCAAGGCTGCCATCTTGCTTGACAAATGTAGCATGTCACCATGAAAATTAAATATCTCTAGCTATACTCATTGAACAATTGTTATTCATTTTTTATTAGAAACTAGATATCCATACCTTTTCAACAATATACTGGACAATTTCTAGAGATTTCTATATTTTTTATAATAATTCAAACAATGGATGCCTAAAGCATGTGACCTGATGCTGGAGTAGTATGTATTCAAACAAGAATATCTCCTTGTAGAAAATCAAAATGTTTCACCATTTTTTGCATTGAAATGTAGACTTCCAGAGCTAAAACCCCACCAAATTTCACTTTCAAATGATTTTTCTACAATATTTGGCATAAGTTTGAATACAACCTATGTGTTTAGTCCCTTGTTTGACAGCATGATCATAAATCACTCAAAAATTCATATCTTTAATTTTTCAACTCTAAAAATTTAAATAAAAATTTTTCTGAACAGTAGACATTTTGTTGTATATTTATTGCCTAATTAGTACAGTTAATTCGTTTAATTTAGCCCACCGAAAATGACTCTGCACATTTAGCTTTCCTTAAGTCCTAAACTTGCAATATACCATGTCCAATGTGCATAAATTGTAGGTTTAATTAGCCCATGACATATTTTATCATTTTACTCCAAACTCTCACCAATTAACCCAAGTGATTTATTGAGGTTTGCACTTGAACCTATCCACCTAACCTAAACACCATTTTCCCAAGTGTTTTCATAAGGCTTACACTTGAACCTACCCACCTAAGCTAAACATCATCACCCCAAGTGTTTTAAGAAGGTTTACACTTGAACCTATCCACCTAAACTAAAACACCATTAACCCAAGCATTTTAATAAGGTTAATTCATGTTTACTCGACTATGATAAAAACTGCGACTTGTACAAAATGTTTACTTCATCCAATACTAATATGCATCCTTTTATAATGTGATACCTGAAAAACACTTAGCAAAAACTAAAACACCATTAACCCAAGCATTTTAATAAGGTTAATTCATGTTTACTCAACTACGATAAAAACTGCAACTTGTACAAAATGTTTACTTCATCCAATACTAATATGCATCCTTTTATAATGTGATACCTGAAAAACACTTAGCAAACATATTAGTGAATAACTTAATGTTTTACATCATCAAAATAATTAGTGAAATTTGGGGCCAACAATGTCCCCCTTTTTGATGATGACAAAACATTAAGTTAACTAAAAAAAAAAATAAAAGTACATGATAATACCAAACATAAAAATATTTTTATTTTCTCCCCCTTTTTGTCATCAGCCAAAAAGGGTAACAGAAGGATACATATTACATTAGGGTAGACAAAAAGCTCCCCCTCAATGAAATACAAAAACATAAAATAAAGAAAATGAAATTAAGATGATGAAGAAAGCATTTTGGCCAGAATAGTCATTAAATCAGTTATTGTCTAATTGGTTTATGCTTGCTGTTCTTGCAAAAATAGTAAATATTGCTCAATGGTTATGAAGCGAGAATTGGTGTCTTGGATTAAAGAGTAAAGATCTTCAAGGGAATGAGAAGTGGAGAATTGAGCAGGTTGTTGAAGTTGTGGCAGATTCAACTCCACTGAACCAAAAGTAGGAATTTGAGGAATATCTTGCACTTCTATTACTTCATCCACTACTATAGGTTGTTTCCCTTTGGATTTGCTATGGTGTTTATTTTCTAAACTAATCAAGAATTGAGTTTGGAAATGGTTGCCTAAAGATATACTCATTACCATCTAAATTAAGTCCAAAGTGTTCAAAAACATGGGTTAAAATTCCACCATATGGTAATGAGAGATCTTTTGGAACCACGAAAGCCATAAAAGAAAGGATTGAACCTGGAAGATTTGTTGGTTTTTTGGATAAGAGCATTGAAATAAAAAACATATCTTGCTCGAAAACTCGAAGAAGTTCAGGATCTCTGGGAAAAATATTGTAAAAACATAAATGATGAATGATTCTAGAAAAAGGTGGGAGTTGATCAACATGAGGAACACATTTTGACTGGAAGGAATCATCAGACATGACAATTCAAGTTTGTTCAAGAGGAGAAATTGGATAAAGAGACCAATCTGATAAATTCTCTATTCCCCATCCTTCATGAGGAATGTTTAAAATCTTCCCAAGAGTAGGATCATCAAGAGTGATTTCTTTACCTTGAACAAAAGATTTAAGAATGTGAGAATTTTGGGAAAAGATGAGATTAGCATAAAACTACTTAACCAACCAAGGAAATATCAGTCTTTCATCTATAAAAAGTTTGAGCCAACCTGGAGCATCAAAAGCTTTTGAAATCCTATATTTTATGAAAAATGAAATATCAATGATGATTTTGGGAATGAGAACATATTGAATAGCTATTTTATCATTCCTAGAATGAGGAAAGCTTTTAACTTGAAAAGGAAAACAAGATAGAGGAAAGATTGAATCCATGAATTTTTTTAAAGAAATAAAGGATAGAAGTAGAAACTGATGCTTATAGGAAATATACTTGAATGCATCTATCAAGCAATAAGAGTGTAGTATTTATAAGAGTTCTCTTAGTGCTTGTGCAGATAAAACAAATCTTACCGAATCAATATATGTCAACCGTTTTCTGATAAGCCTTGACAATAATTCTGAAGATGTTTCATAAAGTCAAATTATGTGTGCTCGTGTAAATAAACAGTAAAAAAAATTATCGAATCAATATATTTCAAAAGTTTTCTGACACGCCTTGACAATAATTCTGGAGATGTATTTAATCACATGTGTCATAAAGTCAATTTTGGTTTAGAGAATCCTTCCATCATTCATACCAAGCTCTCTCTTAATAAAGTTCATCATTTCCTTGTTTAGAAGCTTTGTAAGAATATCAACTTTTTCATGCCAATAGCTCCCCCTTAATAATTGTCTCATTGCCTCTTCCTTTTCTTGAAATGTTCCTTGAAAATCCATTATGAATTTGCACTTGAATGGCATGGGCTTTCTTTGAATTTCTATGATCATTACATCAAGCCCACGGCTCGTTAAAGTTGGATTAAGGTTTGCTACTTTGAATGTGCATGGCCCGTTGTACGATATGTAATGGTCAATGCACCATTGTTCAATTTAAATACACCTACAAGAAAAAAAAACAAACTCATATGCTCTTTTTGGTATCCAAACAAACTTAGATCCTTAGGGGTTAGCATTGAAAGTGTCCATTGAAATAGAATTCAAATGGATCTCTCCGACAAGGCAATAAAATTCATGATAATAATTAAAAAAATAATAACA